>BLKM01000505.1:0-11819 GCA_013340265.1 Coptotermes formosanus
GTGGTGGTGGTGGTGGTGGTGAAACTAACATACCACCAATTCAATGACAAAGACGAAAATAACTACAACATATTTTTAATTAGGTCGTTCTTGAAGAGAATATGAATAATAAATAATATGTTATTATTATTTTGAATGCTAGTTGCGAGTCTAACACTAGACTCGTGCACCTGGTCTGGTTCGTTTCGGTTCTCAGGTTATGAGAAATAAAACTGTATCATAACTAGCGCATTACAACGTGAGATTCTGTGTGCTGTGTATTGTATACTGCATACACATTGCACTTCCTCACACATGTTGTTTTGTGCACTGCATAAGAAATGCACTTCCTTACATATATTGTGTATTGTGTACTGTATACTGCACACATACTGCACTTCCTCGTACATGTACGTTGTGTATTTTATACTACATATATAATGTACTTCCTCAAACGTGTGTATGAGTGTGTTGTGTGTTTTATCCTGTATATCCTACATAGTGCACTTCCATATATTATTGAACGCTTCTCTGAAAATATCACACCAATAAACTCGTATTTATCTTAATCATGATATACTCGCCAAGATAGTCTCAGCTGGCGTACTCAATCTAGACGAAAGCTTCGTCTTACAAAGTAACGACCTTTACCTTCAATAAATCGCAAAGGCCTAGTTATGACGGTTTTTAGTCCAAATTAAATACGAATATGCAAGGAACGTAACATTCCAGGAGCAGTGTCTGTAAGAAACACAAATCACTAACTGCGAATATCTTCAGAAAACGAAAACTACTGAAGACAAAAACGCATTGCGGATTATAAAGAATAAGGTTTTTACACCCCAGACCTTTCTTAAATATACCCACCTGATATCCGCAGCTATTTTCAGGTTCTAAAACTCGTTACGTTACAGTGTAAAGGTAGAATCTAGCACATCGCTTTGAAGTTATGTAGGCACTCCGTCTTGTAAAATAACATGGAGTAATAGTCAAAGCATTACTGTATGTTACTTGTTCCAGTTGCTAAATCACGTGCTGTAGTTTCAACCTTAGACTGTTGGAACTGTCGCATTATTCAGCAGACACTACACAGCAACGTGACTACTATCATGCTGAAGCCCCGCCCTGGATCTTTCTCTAACATAATTCCTTCTGTTTCTGAACGCACAGTTGTGTGGGTCAAGATATTTATTTACTTGTTGTTTGGAACCGAGAAGTTCAGTGGTTGTGTCTACTAGAGTACGGTTGGATGGCACGCCAATTATGTATCACCAACTCAGTCAGTAAGAGCGGCAAGTCTGCCGAGGTCTGACATTGACCACTGGCCTCCACAGTGTGCCAAGGTTAGGAATTATGAAGCTATACTTCCACTTCTTCTTTTGTCATTATGGTGTGGTACACAACCTAGCACGGGGAGCAGTGTATTTTTGTCAGTGTTTTCCGCAAATGTTTAGTACATATTTATTACAAGTAATGGTCTTTTATAAGCGCCTAACATGCATTTCTTAGCACCTAAATATCCAATGTCTAACTAATATTATCCTGCCAGGCATAAGTAGAAGAAAGGAAGAATAAAGTGAGAAAATAATATTTTTATCTTCCCTATTTTGATGTACTTTTCCTTGGTTCCTTTAACGAATCATTATTATTTTCCGCTATTATTTAGTACAGGTTGCTTCAGATGGTAACGTATTCAAATGTTTATAACGAAGTACCCAGTGAGATTACAATAACGTAATATACAGGAAGATCCAACAAGTTCTGCTAAACTTCAGGATGCTATTTCATAAGGAGTTTTAAGTAAAAATTCTATTATCACCGTACGCCCAATTATCAACCATTACACCGCTATGGACATTTCGATATTTCAAGTTTCTCTGCGGTACTGTACACTCCCAGCCAATCAAGGATTCCGCTGACCGCATAGAAAAAAGAGAAGAAATTATTATAAAGACTACAACTTCTGTTTCGAGACAGGCAGGAATCTGAATACAGAAGAATTGGGGATATTAATCAGCGTAATATAACTTAAACCTGACGTTTCTTCATATCATCTAATCAAAACTGATTTATTTCTTCTGTGTTGTAACATGTCTACGTAAACTAACATAATTATTTCTGTAACATGGCCCAAAATTGATGTCTTTCTTTCGTGATATTATCTGCCGCAATTTGCTTTTGCTGCTACACATCCAGTGGGGCAAGTCTTAATAGCTTGCTTTGGTTTTAGTGTTATCGAACACATGTTCTGGCGTATATTAACACTTACTGGATATCTGTCTCTCGTCGTGTTATCTGGCCTCAACATTTTCCTCATATTTGCGGAGTGTGATAAAAGATGTGTATTGTAAAATTTTTGGTTACCGCCATGTACTGTAAGTATATTAATTGCTTGAAGCGCTGTAACGGTTGAAACTGGGGCATACATTGATATAATGTTCTGTACATAAGATTACTCACTTAATAACATCCTGATGTTAACACACCTTATGCAGAACACACGGCATATCAAGTTTTAAATGGGACCCATTTTCCGGTTCTAACTACAAACAAACTTTTGAAAGTGTTCCTAACAATTGATGTATATCACCTCATGGTAGGCTCAACGTAACGTCATTATAAACGTGACAAACTGTCACCTGCTTTTTGAACTAATCTGTACACAACGCGAGCAGCAGTCCTGAGAAGAACTTATAATAAAGATGCAAGTCTTCTGGGATGTTACGCTATGTCATCTGGTAAGCAGTTACAGCCGACGTTTCGAAACATCGTCTTGTATTTATCTTTAGGTTCAATTAATCTTCAAGACGACACGGCGTAACAAAATAGAAGGCTTCAATCTTCAGCAAAAGCGGTGTGAGAACATCAAATCTCGCAGGAACTTGCGAAATTCCCAGAAAATATTTAAAACTAAATATATAGAGGTTCTAATAGTTATAAAAATTAAAGACATGTTCCCTTTTATGCTTTCCTTCGGTATGAAATGCAGTCGCCAGTATGTTGTCATACAATCCTCAAAGTGCGTTCAATGTTTGTAATTTTAAAGACAAGAAGAATTCTCACCTAAGGAGAGTAGGTGTATTTATAGCCAATGTACATATATCTGCTTGGAATGAGACAGGTGTCTTTATACGATTTTTTTTCATGTGACAAAATTTCTTCTGAACATGCAAGTAAGGAAAACTTAACTTTAAAACCCCGTCTTGTACCTCAGATCTTAAGATACTCTATATGACATTGCACGTTGAGAAAAAGAAGTAAATTAAAGATAAAAACAGTGTGGTTTGTGCAGTATGAAATTCGCCAGTAAAAGTCTCCCGCGAAATTAAATACTGCATTTAAAGTAAAAGTTAGATGCATGGAAAATGTAATGAGCAAAAAGTTACCAGAATATCTTATATGCATCACAGGAAGTAACACTGATCTAGGAGTAACGGCGATGAAGATGAAGAGGTAAAATTGGATGCAACAGAACAAATACTGCAGTGTAGAGTTACTCCATAACCTAGGATCATTCACGAAACTTCAGCAGTGACCCAGGTGAACAGCAACCCGCCTGCATTGTCTTATTTCTCCTGGCCTAGCCCTCCTCACTGTTGGGCTTTCTAGATCACACAAAATGAGACACACGCACACACACACACACACACACACACACACACACACACACACACACACACACAGCCTGAGGGACTCCTCTGGACGAGTGATCAGCCCGTCACAGAAGACGCTACCTGACAACACAGAAACATTCACAAGAGAAAGACACCCATGCCCCCGGCGGGATGCGAACCCACAATCCCAGCAAGCAAATGGTGGCAGACCTACGCCTTAGACCGCGCCGCAAACTGTGATCGGCGCATTTTCTTATAGCATACCACATTACCGTATACTCATTTCTTGAGTCACAGAAACTGAATCAAAATACGCATTATTTAGGGAGTAACCTCTTAGAAGCCAATTCAGGCTGCTAAATGTTTCTGTCCTCCTGGGCTATTACCATGGAACTTAAGGCACCTACAAAGAGAAGCGCACGAGGAGTAACTATAGATTGGGGACTTTTCTCTAAATAAACTGTATCTTGTTGGTTTCCATATCTGTGACCCCTGTTTCTGACGAAACATAATTTCATTATCATTCTCTCGAAAGCTTATACTTCAACCGCAAGCCAGACCAGTCAAAACAACTCGCGCCTTCGTACACTATTTCTAGAAGATCCGTACAAACAAATGCGAATCACTACAAACCTTTTCAATAAAATAACAAAACTTTTCAGCCTTCTTGTAAGATTTCCCTAAGTCTTGAAGCATCAGTAATGAAAACACCCAATTTGGACTCTAAGATGGTCCCTCTTCTCATACGTCGTCACCAGAAGCTACGTGACTGGTCACTGTTTTATTACTGCCTATTTGTGCGAAAAATTTAATAGTTAACACGCACACGTGTGTGTGTGTGTGTAAATTAAGAAATTTTGTGTATATATATATATATATATATGCATACACACAAGTATTATCTCCATTAACATCATAAAGTACAAAGTTCAAGTAAATGAGATATAAAACTTTATTTTCCACTGTATAATAAACACACTGCCTATTGACGAGGCTTTAAACATTTAAGAGTAAGAGACATATATTCACTTATTCCTAACCTTGGAACCAGAGGGAAGGTGAAAGGCTCTATAATTCTTCGAAACTGTGTAATGTCCCAGAAGACGTAAATGTTTAATCTGAGCTGCGTGGAAAGAACCGTTTGGTAAGGGATGCCCTTTTGATAACTGAACGACATACTTGTACGTTAGATTTTTTATTGTATCACAAATTCCAATTAAATTTCCCCCGTTAGATTCACCAAAATTAGGCTCTAATAACAAAACATATAAAACAGAACGCACCAGATAAACACTAAGCGGTACGTTGGAGGGAAACTTCTGTACAATTCTTTAGACATTGTAACTGACTTCAAACGCCATAAACTACTCCGTTCACGCAACGTTACTCAGTGAGTGGGCTCCCTGTCTGAAGTGTTTCACTGACTGTTCCAAAATAAAACCTGCAGGGAATGCACGCTCATTTGTTTGCTTACATGCAAAAAATACTACTTTATATTCAACGATTATAGTTTTTGATTTAGTTTACCAATCATTTTACTAAACAAGTACTACTAACACACTGCCAAAGTAATTTTGAATCTTATCACCGTCATATTTAAAAGCGTATGTCATTTATACTTAACATTACAGCTAAAGATGGAGTTTTCCCTGAATTTCCTTATCAGAAATATTTTTGGTTGATTTTCAGAAAGCTGCAAATTTAAGAACAAATAATTATGTACTTCATACACTAAATCTCTTGCCTTAATAGCTACGGAATTCTGTAGTCATGTTCAGCAATTTAAAACTGTGCGAACCTGCGGAGTTTTACGAACATTCATTCACAGCTCTGCCATCAGTTACGAAATCTGAGGAATTCTGCTGCATGTACTTTTGAATGTTAATATACAGAAACCTGTTTCACAGCGTTATGTAAAGGAATATAGGTGAAGAAGGAAGCAACAGACTTTAAGTTGATTCATTATTTATGTATTGTGATAATTGATAATATAGGACTTACGCTAATTGCATTAGTTTGAAAAATTAATGCAAGTCACAGCATTGTGTTGATGATATACAGCATAACGTCATGAAATGTAACGTGTTAGTTTACAAAGAGGCTAACTGGATTGGTCACATCTTCCGTAGCAGCTGCCTTCTAAAATACATTATTAAAGGAAAAGGACAAGGAAAGATCGAAATGACGGAAAGTCGAGGAAGCAGGTGTAAGCAGCTACTGGAAGACCTTAAGGAAACGAGAAGATAGGCTTAGTGGAAACTGAAAGAGAAAGTACTAGATCGCATTCAATTTACACCTTTACACATTTATTAATTATGAGTCATAATTAATAAATTTGTAAATTGAACACAAATGTAAATTCAGCATAATCGTGCTTATACAAGCAATGCAAATTTAGTGGTTCAATCTCACATTTTTGGAGCAGCTTGTATATAGTCAACACCTCATTGGGGAGAGTACTGGCTGTTGGTTGCCCTGACACTGGTTTATTGGAAAAACGTTTGGAAATATTTCGTTTTTACTTAAATAATAATAATAATAATAATAATAATAATAATAGCAGTTACAGTAATGGAAATATTTGATGGTTTAGTCTAATGTTTTTGGCGTGATCTATATACGCACTCTAACTCTCAACTCGCGCAGAATTGCTTGCTGGTTACCAAACTCCTGCCCTTGTAAAAACACAGATCCTACTTTATGCTGAATCAAGCGATTTTTTCTCATTTTGTAAATTAACAAACATTGAGTCGTGATACGTTTCTTTTTCTTTAATAAATTACGCAGAAATTCCTTCACATACAACCTAGCTTAATTAAACGAAATGATCTCTGTAATTAGAAACTCTATAAAAAGCTAACTGCAACTAATGTACATCCTGGCCATTGTTTCAGTTAGGCACTCAACATGAAATCTTCCCTTGTAATAATAATGACTACCTTTCCGATAATTAGCCTGTGAATGTTATAATATAGCACAGAAGTGAAAAATTGAAACTTAAATCGCGGAGGCTTGTCTGTGGGTTACAGAAACAGCGTGTTATTTCTAAGTGCTTGCTTTTATGCGTGTTTACTCATAAACTGAAAATTCGTTTTCTGATTTGGAATGAAATTTCATCTTTATTTCAATAATACAGATTTAATAAAGCAAGTTGCGAAAAGAAATCGTGGATTCTCTATCAGCTAGAAAGTGTGACGCTGTTATCATTGTCATAACTGGTACAGGAATAACTCCTGTTGCCTGTAAAATTTGTACCTGGCGACGCCATGAAGGTACATGGAGCAATGGAGGTAAAGCACCACTTATTCGCCACCTACGCACTAGGTCGAGGTGAGAGATCAGCTTCATGCCCTGAGGATAGAGCCCTTGGTAACCACTGAGTAGGAGGCTGGGTGGGCCCTGCAGCCAGTTTGGACGTTATAAAGGAACGCAAAAAGTCCTGCCTCTGCCGCGAATCGATCACAGCGCGTCGGTCTTTGCGTTCGCAGCCTCTTCACTGCACCCTCTCCTTTATGCGCTTGATTCAGGCAAAATAAGATCTGCGTTCTTCTGGGATATTACGCGGCGTCGAATGATAATCCTTCATCTTCGACGCTGCGTAATATCCCAGAAGAAGGCAGATCTCATCAGCATCGCGGCGGAAGCCTCAAATCACAGGCACAATAATTCTACAGCTATTTTTCCTTGTTTTTTATTATTTTTTCGTCCTTCCCTTCTCCATTAATTTCCTTGTCTCTTCATCCATTCAGAATTTTATTTCCCTTAAATCTACAGGGAGTTTGGTTCCGGATGCGTAAACGGACGCCGAAATACCTTACTTTGTTTCTTTTGCCTAGCAGTACATGCTTGTGTTACAAAATAATCTATTTAAAAATGAAAAATGAATTACACAGTGAATAGATAAATAATTTCATACATTGTATGATTTAGTTTACCTTTATGGATGTGACACGCAATTTTATGAAATGCAATGTGTCTTCATATGAGCAGAAGACATTAACTCATTTTTTATTAATTTCTATACAAATGTTTTTCATAAATTGCTTTACTTTCAGATTCATACACACGATAAAGGCCCTAAAATCTTGAATATGAAATCATAGAGAAAGTGCAATATATATATATATATATATATATACATGTATATACATATAAAATACACGTGGTCTGTATGTGGACGCATTTGTGCACTGGAAAACCAATTCACATAATTCCAACAAAAGCGACCACACGCTTTGGTATATGTCACACAGGGTAAAACAGGATCCTTGGGCTTATAAAGTTCCTTATAGTACACAACAGAGTTCATCGTTCTCAAATTTACCACAGGTCACAGTTC
Organism: Coptotermes formosanus; assembly: GCA_013340265.1. NCBI lineage: Eukaryota > Metazoa > Arthropoda > Insecta > Blattodea > Rhinotermitidae > Coptotermes > Coptotermes formosanus. The sequence goes on from BLKM01000505.1 coordinate 7,933, forward strand.
ATTATTCCTTATTGACAACTTTCGAATTCCATTTTCTTATATCTCCCGCCTAGCCTTTTTGTGACACTGGGGACCGTGATCCCATTTGTGTGACAACGTTGCCTTTAAATTCAGCGTCTTACAGAATGGAATGACTATTAGGAGACAAGAGTAGAATGTGTGGTCAGAATTCCACAATCGTAGAAACTATTTTTTAGTAGCTTTCCAATCTTTCTTCTTCCTGCTGACACAATACCCTGTCCATACTTTGGTTTTAGTCTGTTACTGACAGTTGCAATGCGTTTCGCTTGTCAACAATGAACACTTGCCAGTTGGAGGGTCTGTCCTGGCTGTCAGTCAGTGTTCATTAGAAAGCTATTTCAATGTGGGCGCTAGAATATTTTCACTGGTCACAGACAAACAGATATACAATAGATACGTCTTGACCGCAGCAATGGACACGGTCTGTTTTGTTGCCATTGTTCAGTACATGTTCTTCACCATCATCGTTTTGTGTTCAATCTGGTGGTTTGTTAAAAGTTTCTTCAGGTGTTTGAAACATTTAAAGGTTTTTTAAGATATATTCAAACTTTAGAAACCGATAGCTTTTAAGAAAGTCTGAGACTTCGTGCGTGTATTTGTCACCTCGTGGGCATTCTTGTGATGTTCTGAAAGACGTTCAGTTAATGTAGTTCCATAGCTGTGACAATGCAAAGAAAATGTCTATAAAGTACGTTTCTTTCAAACAGTATATAACGGAAACTGTAGGGGGTGGCGAACCCGAAGTTTTCGTTAAATCACTGGTTACCAACTACTGGACCACGCCTCACAAATAACCAAAAGTTGCATTTTTAAGAACTTGTATACAGCATTAAAGAAACAATTCAGGCATTTTTCCGACACAAAGATTAACGAATCCACAAACCAGACAAAAAATTAAATGAATGACGTCACTCTACACAAAAAGAAAACGTCCGACATAGATGTATGAGGATACACTTACTTCGCGCTACTTGATTATGTAAGATGTAAAACTTCTGTGTGATAATTAAATAAATGGGAGCAAATTACCGGGAATTTTGACACTATTCATACACTTGGCAATGTAAGATTAAAGTCTTCTGAGATGTTACGTCGTGTCGCTTATTAGTTACCAACCTTTCAAAGCATAGTATTTCTCTCGTCTTCAATATCAAGTAGCACTCTCTTACGACTCTCTGATTCCCAAGATAAAGGCACTACGGTGTTTCCAAAAACGTTGGTATCTATTTATCTATTGACACGGCGTAAATTTCCGGAACACTTTGGCAACACCGCTGTGAGAACCTCGAATCTCATATTGTATAAGCGTTTTATCCAAGTCACATTACATCTTACTTAAAAAAAATTAATACCAATCACGTACGAGATACTGGATTATCAGATTTTAATCCACAGTTTTGCATATCTGTGAGTAAAATTTGCCAACTGCTAGCGGCACTGTGAATGTTTCTCCACCGGAACAGTCTGGTACTTGAGCAGACAATGGCTTTCCGTCCCCTTCAGCAGCCACAATAGTCCTGGAGGACCGGTGAGGCTGACTACCGGGCATTCAGCGACAGGACAGGAACCTGACATTCTTTTGATGTCGACGGACAATGGTAGCACAACATCCACTTCGGTCCGTGCTTAATTTTGCCTACGAACGCAGGGACCAACATCCATAACTTCAGTCAAATTCTGGGGGGAGATATCTGAAAGTGGCTCAATATCGGGCGGTGATACCAAGTGTCCCTTTTGTCGTGTCCCCGTTGTGAGGTGTCCGTCGGATGCTGGCTTTCTATACGCCAAACCTGCCGTGCTCAGGAACGTGATAAGAGGATATTCTGTCTTAGCAGCATCGAAACCGGTTGCTACTGCCAGGAAGTTACGAATTCCTTCTGATAAACAGCCTTAGGTCATACACAGACATGATAACTATCTCGGGCAGTGAGGGGAATATCTATGACCTGAAGACAGCAGTTCGACTGTCTGCGCCATTTGTAGACGTATAGCTCCACTCGTTATTTACCTCAGCACTAGGTAAGAGATCAGTGGTCAACTTCAAACCCGACCGCTTTGTCGGCGGGGAAAAGCCCCTGGTACCCATTTAACCCTTCAAAGACGAAGCGTATCAGTTTTATATAAGGACTCAGTGCGTACCGCGCTGTAAAAACTCTCCACTTCGGTTATAAAAACCAATCTCTTAATGCTTTATAAGGCAAAAGTTGCTGTTTGTTCTGAGATCCGTACAAAACACATAAACGCAATGTGGGCACCACGTAGAATTTTTTAATGTTAAACCTGGTGGTACGTAAAGTTACCGCTAGGCTTTAAAAGGTTAATATGAGAATAAGAGGGCCCCAGAACCCGTCTAGACTTTTGAGGAAGAGAGAAAACTCTTACCCCTTCTGGGATTCGAACCCTGAACCATCTAGCCCTTCAACCTCGTTATTACACTGGCTACACTATCCCAGTTCCATTATAACAGTATGGACAGTTTGAAAATCTGCTGTATGCTGTTTAGTCTTAACACTAACACGGAAATAAGATCAACCATAAAATGATGACGACGACGACAACAACAAAAACCCACAAGCAATAATTCTTCGGAACCCTAAAAATCACCTCGCCAAAACAAGTTTGCCTACGGCAGGCCGACTTTTAAGTCGTTACCTTACCAATAACTACGCTGTTGTAACTCGATTTTTTTCGAAGTCAGAGCACTATTCCTACTGAATTTATCGTTGCTGTATTTTTAATGTAAGAAGTAAGTGTTAAATTATTTTATTCACTCCCATCTTTAGTGTACGCAATGCTTCACAATGGCTCTCCTGACAGTAACAAAAACAAGACAGACCTTGTACGCGCAACTTGCTATTCTCATCTGTTACTCTCTGATTCATGTGGCCGGTTCTTGCTGGCCACCTTGAACACGGGAGCAAGTTGTCAACTCGCAAAACAAGAGCCCCATCAATTAGGAGAGACTGTATGAAGACAAAGACATAGGAACTGGATGATAATGCCAAAGAGTCGGTAAAAAGCGATGGGCATGAGCCACACAGGGCTTCCAGACAAAACTACGATTGGAAAGAAGTACTAAAATTTGTGAGTAGACCGTACACATAGTCGGCAGATTTTCATAGTACAGATTTTGATGCAGGCTACTACGATTTGCGAGATAAATTTATTTTTCTGCCCATCTTAGCATTTCAATTCCGCAAACAACAACCGTGTAGTCTATAATATATGTACAGACAGCAGTGCCTAGTACACCACAAACTTAAGATGCTTACTGTTCAAACATGTAAAAGTAGGCTGTGTCAGCTACTTTCAAAATCACGCATCAAACATTTAATATTACATAAATTTAATAATAAAATTCTAACTGCTAGTTTTTGTTCGTTTCATGGAATTTCTTGGAATTCACCTGGATCCAGGTTGGCTTCAGGCATCTTTAAGCCCAATCACATTATGTATTCCGTCCATGTTTGTCTGTAATTCTGTACGTTCTTCATTTTAAGTTATTCGCTCCTTCTTCAATGCAATTTTTTTTGTGAACGCCAGCCTTGCTGCCAGATGCTGAGGATTATGGCTCGTTTCGTGATCCGGGTTTCACTATCATTATAACAGTTGTGAAGCAGCAAAAATTGGAATCTTACATTTTTTATTTTGCTTGTTATCGTCCTATTTATCATTCCGCGGATGGATCGATCATACGCAATTACCAACAACTCGAAGAGAATGCGAACTGTTTTATTAAACGACACTGTCAATTGCTAAGGTTTTATAGAACTGGTGACAGCTGGAATAAATGTGAGTGTTCATCATTGGTAGATTGATATTTCTTTTGGCCTAATTAAAACATGGTGGTGGTGGTGGTGGTGGTG
>BLKM01000505.1:17326-71560 GCA_013340265.1 Coptotermes formosanus
GTGGCGGTGGTGGTGGCGGCGGTGGCGGTGGTGGTGGTGGTGGTTGTGGCGGTGGTGGTGGTGGTTGTGGCGGTGGTGGTGGTGGCGGTGGTGGTGGTGGTGGTGGTGGTGGTGGTGGTGGCGGCGGCGGCGGCGGCGGCGGCGGCGGTGGTGGTGGTGGTGGTGGTGAGACAGGAAATTTAGGTTCATTTTACGCGGCTGTGTGAGACTGATCACAGTTGAACACCGGGATGTGACGTTGCATTATCAAAACAAGTAACCAAGCGCGTTGTTGTAGCGACGACGCTCTAGACTTGTACTCTCGGGGTGTCCATTTCGAATCTCGGTTGAAAAATAGACTGCCATAACTGAGGATTTCCGTTGTTTCCTTCAGCCCGGAGAGAGGAAAGAAGGCTGAGGGTGTTCGAGAATAGGATGCTGGGGAGGATATTTGGGCCTAAGAGGGATGAGGTACCAGGGGAGTGGAGAAGACTACGTAACGAGGAACTTAATGATCTGTACTAGTCACCAAATGTATTTCGGGTGATTAAATCGAGAAGAATAAGATGGGGAGGACATGTAGGTCGTATGGCGGAAATGAGAGGTACATACTGGATTCTGGTAGGCAGACCTGAGAGAAGGCGACCACCTGGGAGACCCAGGAGTAGAGGGATGGATAATATTAAAATGTATATTCAAGCAGTGGAATGGGGGCATGGACTGGATTGAGCTGGCTCAGGATATGGACAGGCTCCTGTAAATGCGGTAATGAACCTTTGGGTTCCATAAAATTTGGGGAATTTCTTGACTAGCTGAGGACCTGTTAGCTTCTCAAGAAGGACTCTGCTCCATGGAATTAGTTAGTTAGTTAGTTAGTTAGTTAGTTAGTTAGTTAGTTAGTTAGTTAGTTAGTTNTTAGTTAGTTAGTTAGTTAGTTAGTTAGTTAGTTAGTTAGTTAGTTAGTTAGTTAGTTAGTTAGTTAGTCCTTCAGCCCGCCAGGCAAATACCGGGATAATATCTTGGTTAGACCACAACTGATTTCTTCTACAGAGTGAGGGAAAAGTCAGTGTGCACCTGTCGGAAGCAGGCTATATGTTAGAGTGGAAGTCACAGTGAAGGAATGGATGCCAGGGACTCTTGGTCCTGGACGTAAGGCAAGTTTGAACCTGCAGATGGAGAAGTAGCAAGTGGAACAATACGTGGGCAGATATGACTTTTCCACTTCCAACACAGTGCAGCGCCCTTCTTACACAGGTGCACAGGGACTTTTCGCGGTTTTTATCATATAGAAATCAGCTGCCATCTTACCTTTGATGCTGTATAGTCTAAAATTCTGGCAACCTCGTTAAATAAATCATGACAAAAATGATGTTAAAATTTAATGCTTTATAACATGCAGCTTTAAGGTTGAATTTAAATTTGCCGCATTTGGCCACGGGAACGTAGTTTCGCATCCTTCATCCGTTTATTAGAGACGGCTTTGTTCAATGAAACCGTGCTAAAAATATTGCAGTAGAGTATCTTGTTCAAAAATCGGAGCACAATTCTTGCAACAAGGCCTTGTTTCTGTTGGTTCAGGTATGAATTATCTTGGACTGTAATCTTTCCAAGCAGAATTTACAGCCTTTGGCTCTACTGCCTGCTACATTTTGCCGCTTGCCTGCAATAATGCAAGGAGTATAGCGGCTCATCTTTGAATTACCCGACGAGATGCATTCGTCTCGAATTACGACTGGCGTAAAAGTTATTTGCAAATTCGCAATTTTTATGATTAGCTATGCAGTGCTTGGAGATAAAAAATTAAGTTGCAACAAACTAGGTACTCCTTTGAAGAAGAAAATATTAACAATATTTATGGTACACGAAATTATGCGGCCACTATCAGGTTGCTGAGCAAAGTACTATTTAGACATAAGAGAGGGAAAGTAACAGGGCCTGGAGAAAACTGCATAATGAGAGGATTTATATGTGTACTGCTCAATGAATATTATTGGCGTGATGAGATGGGCGGGATATGTGGCACCAAGGGGAAATGAATATAGGGTTTGGTGTGGAAAGAAGACTGAAAGGGACTATTTGGAAGATACGGTGTAGAGGGGAGGATAATACTGAAATGTGTCTTAAAGAAATATCATGGGGGAAACTAGACGTGACCAATCTGGCTTAGGACAGGGACATGTGACAGCTTACAGTGCACACGGTAGTGCACTTGCAGGTTCCAGGAGAATTTCTTGACTAGCTAACGCACTAGTATTTTCTGAAGGAGGAATGTATTCCATGTACTTAGTTTATCCGATAAATTGAGAAAACATAAATAAATGTATGTTTATTTTTGTAAATCTACTAGTACGTCTCTATGAGCCCTCTAGGTCTGGAGATATCACGCAAGCTTACATACTCTGCTACAATATTACACGTAGGTTTGCTTTAATAAAACGTAAAACTGTGGCAATAAAGCACGACTTTGTGCTTCACAATATGGAATTTATATCTCTAAATTTATCCTAATTTTACCTGTACCCTGACGGCTGTCGAGCATCATTGACTCATGTAAAAAAAAAGTTATATCAGAAGGCGTTCTTGCCTATGCTCAGGGTACATTTGACGGTATGGATTTTATACATTCTGAACAGATATTAACCTTTTAAAGCCTAGCAGTAGCTTTACATACGATCAGGTTTAACATTAAAAAATTCTACGTGGTGCCCACATTGCGTTTATGTGTTTTGTACGGATCTCAGAACAAACAGCAACTTTTGCCTTATAAAACATTAAGAGATTGGTTTTTATAACCGAAGTGGAGAGTGTTTACAGCGCGGTACGCACTGAGTCCTTATATAAAACAGATAAGCTTCGTCTTTAAAGGGTTAACAAAAAAAGTGGTCCTTTCAGAAATTCTACCTCCACATATCTAAGTGAGATAAATATTTATCGTTCTGCGATAAAAGGAATAGACAGCCCATTGATTAAAGATGGTAATTTTACCACGTGTTAAACTCAAATTATAATTCCTGTACCTGTAGCAAGACAGCCTTCGTGTTTAAATCCATGCTGATAAAATGAATACTGTAACGAAGGCACAAGATACGAGATTTGGGAGTATGTTATGTATTTGTAGTAGACATGCATTTACTTGATTAATGTGTCATATGGAAAATTACAAACAATGAACATTGTCACATAGTAGCACAGAGACTTTACTGCATTTAAAAAAACAAGTGTCCAATCTACCGAAGGTACTGCAATCTATTTTTAAAGAATTTAAAAAAATGTAAAATAAAAATTAGAACTTCACTTGCTCACGCCATGAAGGCATACAGGGTGAGCATAGGCGTCGCTCTACTCATTCTTAACATCGGGATTAGATGTAGGAAAGTGGTTAAATTCACGCCTCGGCCCCTACACCCCCGGGAAAAAGTGCCGGTATCCATTGAATAGAAGGCTGCTTAAAAATGTCTAAAGGTCAACAATTGTTTTACAAGATAATTATTGATCTGCTTATTAAATGTCATCACACTTCTTTTTCGGTTTCTAGATAAGATTTTTATCAACAGTAATAATCATATCGGGTATATTTCCTTACATATGCTTATTATTTACGACATTAGACAAGAATTAATTTCAAGAAAGTTCCGTATTTTTAAGTAGCCTTAATCAAAAACGCGCTAGGATCCTAAATTAAATGTCAGCAATGCTCTCCTCACGTAAATGTCAACGTAGTAACACCTTAAGATATTCGAAAAAGGCGATGCACAACGTGGTAATATCCCCCCCCCCCCTCAGAAGTGCACAAACTACGAATGGGGGTTTGGAAATACCTTTAAAAAAAGGAGCTGTAAAATAACAGAGGTTCCGTTTCTGACTTATCATGGGTAGAACAGGGCAAACCACAAAATACATCACACGGAACAGCAAGTGTTCCACCTTAGCGTCGAATGGAATATTTCCGGATTCAAACGCAGTGTATTGTGGATACACATACCTTCCCAGTCTGAGCACCATGATAATCGACCAGTTTTTTTAAATCTCTCTGTGAAGGGCTGCAGTCACATATGTTGCCTGCGCATTCAGGTAGTTTATTTCCTTAAGAACCTGCGCACAAACGGCAGATCCCTGCCTGTCCTTAGCAGTTATGTCCAACAGGTACGTAACTATTTGAATTCATTAGTCCCTTGCAGGACAAGACAGGACACGATAAATTCTTTTTTTAACCTACAGTGTTTTTAGAAGTCTATTTTCATAAAGTTTATCTTCTTTATAAAGACACTTCAATTGCAAGGAATATTGAAAACCTAGAGCATCCTTATTGAATATTTCATTAAGATGCCTGGCATCGAAGTCAGTAGGCCTGTTTGTTCTTCCGAGAAATTTAGAGTTGCTCTGTAATCAAAATGGCCTGGAATCGAGTCGGCACGTACTTTTATACTGTCTGTCTAAACAGAGATTGGATTCAGAACACCAGAACATCCTCCTGGAGACACGAGTTGCTGCAAAGACAATTACTACTAGGCAGAAGCCAAACGAACGAGCATCATCCATCTTACTCAATTGTCTGCCCCGGCAATGTCACTCTTTAGAAAATGAGCCTTCGTAACAATCAAGTGTTGTCTGAAAATGAAGACAATTCTACTTTTGTAGCCTTCATCAAAATTACAATCATGGCCGAAAATAAAAATAAAGAAAAGTATATTGTGTACTGTTTGAGAGACCAAACTTGTTCCATAATGAAAAAAGAAAGATCAACGTGGGATGGATTTTGTTGTTAATGTCGTGATACAAAACAGCGATGCTCAATTGATGCCCCTGGCACAGCGCTAAGTGGGGATTTGAATGACGTACTACGGTAGTTATGTATCGCTTTGTTGGGTCGGTGTCTCTTGTTTAGTGCTTGTTAAGAACGAGAAGTGCAATCAGAAAAAAAGCACTTCACGTATGTCTGTATCCTTTGACTACCGCAGACCGCAGCTTTACAATTCGGGCCATGAAATTCAAAGATAGTTGCTCGTATATTCCACGCTTTCAATTACAAGATCTTAATTCTAAAAAAGATCTGCGATTACCTTTGACGAAATAAATTAAAAGAATACATTTATAGGTGATAAGTTTGTAGCCCAGGTTCTGCTAGGTTTTTTGCATAGAAGTACTGAATTCCGTGCGGACGAATATGTTTTCTTATAGTCTAATGAGTTAGAAACATTATGACTTTAGTTATTACGATGGAATTCATCGCGTTATACTTATAACAAATTGACGGTAATTTGTATTTGTCGTCAGACACAACAACTTATTGTATTTAACAATACTAAAAAATTCTACATGTTTCGGTCAATATGACCATCTTCAGGAATAAATACACATGATGTAAAAATGTAAAGTGCGTTAAAATATTTTAGACGCATTAAAAATTTGTAAATGTATATATGGCAGTTCCTTAATTTGAATATTAGGTTAATATCCTACAAGACAAATTTCCATATGACTCCGTGTTGTGTGTGCCCAGAGTCCGTATCGGAGTATGTTGTTGCTCTCATATTAAATAACAAAATAAATATATTAAATAAAATTTAAGAGTAGAGGCAAAACATACGTTTTATGTTCCAATAACTGCCTTACGTGCCTAATGAGAATTTTATATAATTACAGATTACTTTTATCCAATCTAAAGGTGGTAACAGGACGAAAGCTTCAGAATGCCATGCCTTGCATAAATCTCCTAACTTGCTTTTTTATAATAATCTAATACTCACACATACAAACGATGCTGCAGAAACAAGTGACATTCCTTTATCCTTCTATAACATAAAACAATACATATTTCTGTGTTTGGCGAAAAAAGTACGTCTCATGGGAATTCCATGATGATGCCTGAGACAAACTTAATTACTAACACAGCAAGCAAATTTAATGTGGGGCGTGCTACATGAAGTATTTATAATTACCCATCAGATTTACTATGTGTTTCTCATCTCCGTGTTTTCCTAGACACAAGGACTACGTCAGAAGATTTCTGTTAAATTTGACACTGAGCATTCCTTATTAAACAAGCTCAGAAGGAACGTATCAACGAAAGAGTGAAAGGCTAAATTGAGTTTTTACAATACTTCCTCATATCTTTACAATTTTGAATATGATTTACATTGAAGTCTCTAAAACTGCGATGGCTTGAACTCCTACCCGAGGCGTCTCTAAGTTTTTTTTCTTTGCCTCAACAACTTTTAGGTGGAGCAGGCACAGTGTTTTATCAGTGAACGCTAAGTGGGAAGTACAAGTCGAAGACCTACGACTTATTAAACTTAGAAAAATATTTTCTGTGTATTTCTTTCATATTAAGAGCCTGTTTTTGTTTCGTGGGCTTCAAAGTAACAAAATTAAATAACTCTAAGAAATTCACAGACATGTCCCTTGATAAATCGGAACAAAGAGTAATTCTTCTTCTCAGCAACTTGAGCTTTGACGTGGTACTTTTAGAGCGCGTTATTCACTGTTTTCTGCTGAAGACAGAGGCTGTTAATTCTTCACACTATTGGCATTCACGGCCAATGCGACTGCCACTTTCAGTTCACATAAATGACAGCCCCTCTAAATTAATTTTGGGGCCATTATTTCTAAACGTGACAGTTATTTCAAATTTTCATTAAAGCTACACTTATTAATCTTCCTATGAGGTTTTTAGCTTTTTCCTAAAGCCGCAACTTTTGTTTTGCCGCAGTTTAGATGTTTAATGCACAGTTCGAAATTCTGTGTCAAAGAATACAAAGTACCTTGCTCAAGACCTTGAGAAAAAGAGAACAGGCTTTAGTAATTTAGACTTTAGAAATTCAGCTGTCAGGTGCGTCAGAGTACATAACTAGAAGGTAACAATGGAAAGTCTAGATCTCGTATTTCAGTACTTGCAAAGCATTCATACAAGTTAAATGTCTGCCATTCAAGAGTCGGTTTGGCGAGTTCAGTTGAAAGACAGACGTACAGTTTGTGATGTATTAACTCAACCGTCCCGAGATGCTGGTATAAATATCAACCGTCTGTAACTGTTGTTGTTCTGAATATTTAATGATGCAACGGTTGTGGCAGTTCTAGAGGATGTGCTGCAAAAATTACATATCTCCCTGTGCCTTTATTAGCGTACCCGTTTTTGACTGCTTAAGATTTTAGCGCCACGATTAAAATTAATTGGAGCTAAACTTCTGCTCCCCCTATACGCCTTCATGGCTAGGAGGAAAACAAAATTTCTTGCACCTTCACGGCATTGGCTAACAAAAATTCTGGTACACTATGAGGAAGCAGCGACAGAAAAGTCAGGTTTATAAATGGAGACTTTCAGGTACAGGCAAGAGATTTTTCTCTTCTGCATAACGTCAAGCCCTCTTCTGGGAACAACACAGCCCTGTATTCAACGATACTGGGGGATTATTTCGCTGGAGGTAAAGTGACCGGGGCGTGAAGCTGAACATTTACCTCTTCAAGAGCCGAGGTTAGGAATGATTGGAACAACATCTCTGCTACCTATATAGATTTTTATGACGGTACACGAGTGCAACTTTATTTTTGTGTGGTAAATTAGACGGCGGGGGGGGGGGGGCAAAGGCAAAGGGTCCCAATTCGAGGTGTTATATTTGTAATCGGCTGCATATTATACGACACAGTGTCAGGTATTTTAACAAAAACTATTGGCTCCTACCAGTAATACATTTTCCTTTTTTACCTTAACTGATGTAAACTTAAGATACGCATTTCTGGAGTTTGTCCAGTGGTTAGAATAGCTGTCCAGTATTGAAATAACCCGGTTTCCATCACAACTGTTATCAGTGAACTCTAAGAACCATTCATGAAATTTACGTATTTTCCTACTGCACATATCTGCAACCATATGCGGGCGTTATTAATATCATAGTTATTTTACTTTATTTTTATGTACCTACAGCTAAGGTATATGTTAAATTTTCCAGATACAACCTCAAAGTTCCGCATACTTATCACCCATTAATGTTTAACTTACTGATAACATTTCACATCCAAGCTATATTTATGTTTGTGTTCTATCCCTGTACAAAATCTTATGTCTGTATGAAGCATCATAGCTGAGGCGAACCAGCAAATACGCCGCGTGCGGTGTACAGAAAGCACGGATACAGCCTTAATATTACCTGTTTTACTTACACTTTATCGTGGACTGTGTTTCGAGAGAGACAACCCAATAGACACAACCGCAAACTTCCTAATATGGTTACATAACGTTTAACAAGAACACTTAGTGGTTACAGCTTACTGTAATACCAGATTATCGCCTTTTTAGTTCTGAAATTGTCACGTACGATATTTTATCTTGCAACAAGGAAGGCTAATTTACTTTCAGCAGTACAAAAAAGGGGGTTTTAAAAAGCTGGTTAATAGAGCATATACAAAAATTGGCTTGTTACACAAGCTTAGCAGTATTTAGGGTATTAAACAGAGTTATGTGAAAGTATCTTGTAGAGTTTCATACCAATAAAAATTAACGACTTTCTAATGCGGAGTCGCCGATGTAAATCATACTATCGTTGAATCAATAAACTCACATCCTTAGCAGTATCTGTTAATCCAATTGCTTTTAAATTTTGTGCCACTGTTTATATGTACTATCAGACTGAATCAGAAGTTGAAATGCATGTGGTACATCAGGTTAAGAGATTTTTATTATCCAGCGCCTACAGTTACCCTAATCTAAAATAAAAATTATTCTTGTAAGATAAAAATGAGTGTGTCTGTATTTTTTCGATTTGTAACAAGTCCAATGGCTTCTGCCTGTCTGTCTGTTCGTGAAAGATAACTAATTCCAATGCTGCTGTGCATAAAACAATTTCAAGTGTCTTTTTTTATTTAAAGTTTGTTAATTAACGACGCTGTCAATTTTGATGCATCCCAGTGCCACTTTTTTCCACCTCAAATCTCATGTAGGCTGGCCTGGGATTCTAGTCGGGCCTCCCCTTAGCCTTTAAATGCCAGTGGTTTAACTACACGTAGCGCATTCTCTAACACTAGAACCTCTAGATGTTTTCTGCGGTGTTCTTACCTGCTTCGTATGGTAGAATAAACACCACTTATTTTCCTAAACACCATTAATCAGTTTGTCTTTCTACCCGAGACAGATTGCGTTTTTATGAGGTATGAAATAAAGGTTTATGTATAATTTAGATGAACCCTTATAAGAGGTTTAAACTTGGAAGTGGTCAGCCTTAAAGATCATTCAACTGAGCTGCCGTTTTATGTATTAAATGCTAAATAAAATGAGGGTACCTGCTCCATAAAATCCCGACTGATACAGGCCTTGTACACTTGCCGCTGTAAATATATGGTGGTACTTCTTTGAAGATTTAATTCTTCTGGTATTTGACATTGTTACTGGGTAGGTGGTTTGTGACGTTTTGAAGCATCTTGGTGCCTTTTTCTTCCAGGTTTAGGTACTCAAAAAGGAATGCTTTACTCTCGAAAACAAATGCGCAATGATTGTTCGAAATGTCGGAATCTACTTAAAAAGCGATGCAGCGTTATTCAGTCCTCCACGACAACGAAAAATGGAGAAAATACAGGCGTCTCCTCTCATCAGAAAGACGCTCCAAAATCAGGCTCACTAGTTAATGGCATCTTGGATCATGGGATCCCCGGGGGGGGGGGGCACTTGATGCCAAGACGAACAGACTGACTGGCTGTCTTGGTCTTCAAAGTGTTAACAACCTTGCAGTCACGCATACACATTTCTCACATTGATCCAGGTCTTATATTCGAGACAGATTACAAAATTCCTCACTTTAACCATGAAGATGGAGACAATATATCCTTCCGAAACTTTAATACCCAATTCCAGGCTACGACTCGGTGTTGTAACCCAGAAGAAAACCGTATAAAGCTTCTTCTTTATTATTTCTCACTGAAGTACAGGTCTGGCCTTAGTGGTTAGCGTCGTAAGGAAATTATTCGAAGAACACTAGCTGTTAGCCTAGTTCTGTTATTGCTCAGACTCGGGTTTCAGTTTTGTTAAGTTGTCGGATTTTCACGGAACGATATTCTCCTCTAGAAAACTTTCATCCAGCCGTTTCACAGTTCTCGTTGTAGCCCTCTGACTGGTAGAGCATCGATAATTTTCTAAAAAATCATCCGTTTTCAAAATAAGAATTAATGGAAACACTGAGGTATTTCGATCTTCTGATACACAACACGTTGCAGGCTTACATTCTTTCATTTTTTCTTATCTACCCGCCTCTAATCCAACACATACTGTGTGGCATTCTCAAAAAGCGCCGGTTTGATCAATTCTGTGATCAAATATACGACTATGCAGAAATATGCTTAGAAGTCATCAGCATAACATAACACACACATGAAAGTATATTACGTTGGTCGATTCTTTTACAGGATCTTACTTTTTTATTTTGATCATGTCGGATTTTGGTTACACATCCTTCTTCTTTGTCAGGGTGAACCCAGAGGATGATTGATGCAAGAAACTTGAAACTTATCACATCTTCGAACATTAATTTCTATCCACTGTCTTGAAAATTAATTTAATTTTTATTGTCAACAATTTGAGTGATATGTATATCATACTTTTTGCCATTCAACCACCGCTCACTTAAGATATTTCAGTGAATTTCTTTTATTTATTTCTTCATCAGTCTTTTTATTGCTTTCTTCTCTGTGGTCGTATCACCACTGAGCATTTTCCTCTTCTCTCCTTCTTCGGTTCGAATCCATTACTTACTAATCACTGGTACACTCCGTCTCAAATAACAGCACATTATAAGTGAACATCTATCATGAACTGTTGTTCAGGAAAGAAGCACACATCTACTTGGCAAACTGCATTCACGTTTTTGTTGGTCGTGGAAGCTTTATTTATATGAGCCTCTTAAATTCAAAAGGTCTAACACAACAAATATGCTCATTTGAACAGTGACTTGCTTATTTAGCATAATGGCAGAACAGGCGAAATATTTGTGTGTATTAGAGTGAAATATTGTTTCCTATAGAACTCCGAGATTTGTTCATATATTTTACATGTTTGTGTCAGTTTATAAGTTGCTTATTGCAAGTTTCGCTACAGTCATTATAAATCGTACAATGTACAGGCCTTCATATTCAGGTGGCGTTTATAATCATTACATTTCTGCATAGTAAGATGAAATATGCCCATAGGAATATAAAAAAAATTGAAAACTTTTTAACCTCATACTGACAACTACTACTTTATATAGTATCAGTAAATCAGTCATACCAACGCTATAATTCTCTCTGTTGGGCGTACTGGTGATACAGATACTGTAAGACAGCGTTGCAAAATATGTTTAATTGAACAAGCTCCTTTAAATGAAAGCCGGTTTGCAGTTTTCTCTCTCATTAATGTAAATATAGTGTCTTGTAAAGAAATAAGAAGAAAGGCACACGATTCTAAATTATTGCGTCTTGGGCTGCATGTTTATAGAAGATTGTCTTAAGGAGCATATACTTCGTAAACACAAATTTTACTGTTTTTCTGAAAACTGTTCTTGTGAAGGCCATGAAGCCATAGAAAGAAGTGGATGAAAAAGCTCCACTCATTCTTAATCCCAGCACTAGTTAAAAAAAAGTGGTCAGCTTCACGCCACGTTCGTTTCATTACCGGGAAACAGCTCCCGTACTCAACGAGCAGGGGACTGCTTGAGCCCCAGTGCCTGTGCTGCCGTCTTGGAGAAGAGAAAAATATCTTGTCGCTGCCGGGAATCGAAGGACAAATTTGTACCGTATTTAATATGGTGAATAGTAATTATGAGTAATTATTCATAATTAATAATAAATAATTATTAACACATAATAAATAAAATGGACTGTATTAAAAGCAGTTTAATTTTCCTCTAGGCCCAGTTATCTCTTTGATTTTTACTGGCCCAAGATAAAGCCAGGGATATGAAGACTACAGTCCGCAGGGACACTTCTGAACACAAGGCAGGGAGGTGAAGATTTATGACTGTTGATGGTTGTTTATACCTCATTTTGACATTGATACTTCCTGATATTGGCATGAACTTAACATAGGGAACATTTATACAGTTCATTCTGTTTCGGTTTTCATGCGATTTATATCAACTGACTGTTATATTTTCTATCTTATATCATTTCTACTTAAGAAGATTACTGAGCACTGTCATTTGAATATCAGTACCAAGTTTATTTATTAGCACAGTCTGACTGTACTACAAAACACTGCGACAGCTACATAATCTTGTCTTTTGCTGTATATTCAGCAGCATCATTCTCCACCTGACATGCCTATCGTCATTACAATAATCCTATCTTCTGTTTCTCCAATTCCAGTAGCAGATTTTTAACGTTGTTCGCCCATTTACAATTAACTCTGCATAAGAACTTTCTGAAACTTTTCAATTCTAAAAACTGTTTCCTTGACAAAATTTTATTAACTTATAAAAGTTTTATATACGAATCAGATAGATCCCATATTAAAGCCCACTTATGGAACATCCTCAGGTGTGTTTAAAGAATAGCCCTAATATATATTTCGTGGCTGAGCGTATTCCAAGATTAGGATCTCGAACTTATCAAAGCACAAACTTTCTAAAAGTCTAAACTAAATTATGTAATTATATACATGGATTAAAGGGACAGTATAAAAATATAAATATAAAACTGTTAGGGTGTTAAAGGATAAAAGTTTCTATATTAGGAACGTGTATGTAAATATTATATCCTACTCTGTACCCGATCACTCTCCTCTTCGCATTAGATACCCAGCAGGGTTGCACAAGTCCCTTTCTCTTCAGGGAATATTCATGGGGGAGGGGAAGGATACAACAACGGACAAGTACATGTCAACGGCCATCACATCGGTATATGCACTATTTATTGTGCGTGACGACATGCACAATTTACACTCAAAATGACCACCATCCAGTCCAATAAATTTTCGTCTTGTCTCTTGTAAAATTAAACCCCAACTCTAGCATTCCCGCACAACATCCGACACCTTCCCCAAAACCACACCACTTTCAGAATCGAAAGTCATTGGCTGCCTAAGGTGTCGGCATCGAATGCTATCCCGGACAACGGCTAGTTTAAATTTCTAATGGTTGTTCCGAATCTATTATCCTCTAAATAGTTTATCTCAAATACCTAAACACCGAGGAGTCGCTGAAGCTTGATTCGGCGACTCCCCAGTGTTCTAATATAACTCCCCTGTAGATGATGTAACGTGCATCGAAACATGTCGGAAACCGTTTAAAAATTTAATGTATAATTTCTTAGTGTACGAGTTGGTAAAATAATACGTGTTAGATGCCAAAAGTCTAATTAGGTTGCTATCTCAGGAGGGCATGTTCTTGGAATCGAACCAAGTACGGGCTGCCTCACTACGTTAAAAACTTCAATCGAAGGTTAGAATGAGACTAGAACCTGCTTATTTAAGAAAGTACGTTGTGTATATAGAAACATGGAGAGCAGATATTGGTGTGAACTAAAGATGTAACATACTGCCCTTCATGAAGCAGAGAGCCCTTCTTGAGAAGATAACAGTTCCTCAGTTAGGCAAGCAACTTTCCGTATTTTATACAGCCCGAAAGCTCCTCTCCGTCCTAAGCCAGATACATAAAGTCCAGGCCCTTCCAACTCATTCCTTTAAGGTCCATTTTAATATTAATATTCCCATTTTTTCCAAGGTCTTTCAAGTGGTCCACCTTACTTAGTTTCCCCACCACACCTTTGTATGCAATCATCTTCTCCCCCATAAGTGCCACATGTCCCAATGGACTCACCTTCCTTGATTTAATTACCCTTATAAAAATAATTCAATTACAATGAAATTCAATAATACCGTATGTTTGCGACTTTACACAAATCATTTTATACACCATAAAGTACCTGTAGCAAGTATTTCTAACAGTGTCGCCCCTGATTTCCGCCAACTGTGATTACCTACAGCTGTACAGAAGCACAGGTCCCAGGGACTAGACGGCTATCCCCTTGACTTTTATTCCTTCCGCCTTCATTATCAAGAGTCTTGAACTTAATGCTAGCTGGCCGAATTCAAGCCAGAAGGAGAGTGAGAGAGAAACCGAAGGCCTCAGGGTTAATAGCGAAAGGCAGACAGCTCCTGTGCACGTAAGACTGGATTATCGTGCAAAAAATTTTTCTAAATCTTTCTAACGCCTGTAATTTGAAAGTTTCTCAGGGCAAAAGAAGTTACTCATCTTACCATATTCATAAGCAAGCGCAAGGGGAATGTAGCCCACAAAGCTACCGCACAAGTTTTCGTGGGCAGACACGTTCCGTTCGGTTCGGTTCGGTTCCGTTTCGTTTCGTTTCTTTTCGTAGTCCTTACCCCTTCTACCTACTCACAGTAGGTGTCAAGGTTGTTTTTATTTTCACTTGATCACATTCAGACACACACGACACTCGGTAGGCCTCCTCTGGACAAGGGATCGGCCCGTCACAGAGACCTCAACCTGACAACACAAACATTCACAAGAGACAAACATCCATGTCCCCGGTGGCATTCGAACCCACGATCCCAGCAAGCGCTCGGCCGTAGACCTACGCCTTAGGCGGCGCGGGGGCAGGTATGTCCTAGGCGGAAATGTTAACGTAACTTTTTTCGTTTCTCAAGCGTGCTACTTTCCTGCCGTAAAAAAATTAGTCTATGGATGGCAATAATTTCGCTTAAAGTGTATCGTAGAACTTCATTTATATACACGAGACCAGACAATGCATAAGTATATAGTGCTATAAATACAGCTTTAAATAAAAAACTATTCACACTTGCTTTCTAACAAACCACGTACCTTTCAGAAACACGGTCTATTTTCAAGTTAATTTCAGTCACGAAAAAAAAATATTGAGAAAATTTATGTTACTGGTTATTTGTTTTGATACCTTCCGTTCCTGTCATATTCAAATAAAGTTCAACCGAATAAAATCATAACAGCGCATGTACACTTTATTAAAAATAAGTTTCAACTTATATAATTAAATTCCTCACACGAAGCAGGCGATGGCAGTAAGTATGAAAAGAATTTCTCGCAAAATTGTCTACACAGCTTCTATTTCTTGTCCCTGTAATTCACTTGGGCTACTGCTGGAATTCATGGAATCTAATAAACATTTCAGCACTAAAATGTGGATCTCCTACAGCAATCAGCAGGCGTGGAGTTCTCACTAAACAACCTCTTTTTCCGTGGAAAGGACAAGGAAGCTTTTGTTAGTTTTAGGCTGTCAGTGTGTCTCCCCATTTCAAATTCGGGAGCAGTTGATCAATATTCTCGAGACTGAATACGAAATTATTGCTGTGGATGACAAGCCAGCACTTTATTTTTAATTCCCTACTTTCTGTAACAATAGCATGGTGAAAGAAGGTACTAGAGCTATGAAGAATGTGCAACTGTCTTAATGTAATATTTTACAAGAGGGCGAGCCAGAAGTCCCTGTGCGTCAGTGGAATAAAAATGCTGCTCTGTGCTGAAGTGGAAAAGCCCCACGAATAAAAAAACCCTTTGGTAGCATAAGTGAGCTCAGTTACATATTCGTGAAGTGTTACAGCCAACACTCACTGTAACCGTTAAGTATTGTGCTGTAAATTCACCGCGATTTACTCCAACGTACATAGTACTTCCGACAGGCGCACGGGAGCTTCTGGTCCACTTTGTACAATGCAAATATCAAGACGGTGAGCTTGTGAAAATTTTCTTTGGCTCCATGTTGTACGACGTAAACAAATGCACCCTCGAGCTAGGCATGTAAATTTAGTACGAAGACAGAACATAAACATACCTACATATTACGTATGAAAGGCTGTTCGTAATTCAACAATTTTATCGTGGAAACAACTTGAAGCTTTGAGATTACGTCTGACGCATTTAACATTAAACCGGTTATTTAAAAAATAATATAAAATGAAATACAAGCAATTGTACTAATAGACACATAGAGCTGAAGTCTCTGCCATAGGACAGTATGCTTGGAGTTATGACTGGAACTTGGAATGAATCAGATTGTTAACAACGAGTGTGACATCTATAAAACTGCAGTTATCTTCCGTAGTTTTATTTTTGTATCAACCTTATTCAGCACTTCTGGAAAGCAAGAAAATCCCACACAGGACTAAGTTTATACTGCTGAGACTGTTCAACACTTGCAGTGAACTGTATGACCTTTCATTTCATTCGGTTTTACAGTATTTTGACTTTGAATTTCTCGCCACACAACACTGACATATGAAACACTTTTGAAATACGTAGCTGAGGCCATAACTGACAGTAACTAGTTTAACCTTTTAAAGCCTAGCGGTAACTTTACATACCACCAGGTTTAACATTAAAAAATTCTACGTGGTGCCCACATTGCGTTTATGTGTTTTGTACGGATCTCAGGACAAACAGCAACTTTTGCCTTATAAAACATTAAGAGATTGGTTTTTATAACCGAAGTGGAGAGTGTTTACAGCGCGGTACGCGCTGAGTCCTTATATAAAACAGATCCGCTTCGTCTTTAAAGGGTTAAACAACAACACGCCCAGTTTACAATTTTTTCTTGCGACTGATCAGAATATTTGTAAAGAGATTTGAAGGAAATTTATTTTTGCTTTGTGCTGAGAAAGGCTACCTGCTAAAACAGATTCGTCCTGCAAACCTGCTCTATTATACCTGACAGTGGAAACAGGAATTACATGACTGCCATTAAACAGGCGGCCATAAAATGGCAGTGAGTAATATACCCACTGAGGATGTAATTAGTGGCGAGCGTTCCAAACTCTGATTAGTAAAAGAAATAAATTTAACGGAAAAGTAGCTTTCATCCCTATGCTGAACGCCGTGAAGACATAGACACGAGCATTATACGGAGGTGAGCAATCAGTGTCAGGCTTCTTGTGCAGTGTTCACAATAAGTTTTTTTAAGTGTGTTTATTTAAAGACGCTGTCAATTTCCGAAATTATATAGCGTTGGTCATAGATCAACGAACGAGCCTAAAGCACGCGTGGAATGTTAGTGACAGGCGACACCGAAGTACTAGGAGAAAAATCTGTCCCACTCGAGCTTTGTCAACCACAGATGGACGGCTCTGCTATTGAGCCAGGGACTCCGGGATGATAAGCCGGCGACTAAACCCCTGACCCACGTAATGCCCCTCAAAAGAGGTAAATGATATTACCAAATAGGGAGGCCGAGCTTCACGTCATCCTTTATTATTGCATTTATTAAGATCCTGAAGAGGTGTGAAGAATGCTAATTCGCATAGGAAGGAATTATAAAAAAAATGTTTACTCCACATTCGAGTACATTTTTCACGTTTGTTAGATAGGATAAATCTTCGTACAAGCTTCGTATGAAGCATTCCCCGAATTTGTGTTCTCATTAATTCCATCCCAGGCGTAGTTTTAATTCATTGCTGTCGTTCCCAACTACTTACGATTCTCAATATTACGTAAGGAATTATAGGTTATCTGGAGGCCATATAGTCTTCTGCCCTGGATTCTAGTGGTATTACACGAAAGTGTGTTTCCTTTTGTCAATCATCAGAGACAAATCTCAAGTTTATTGCTAAGCCTAATCGGGGCGAAAGGGTCACGAATGTGTCAGAATTCCTGCGTGCAGGATGTAGGGCGACAGACAGCGTTCGAACCTACGGCGCCGCATCCCAACGTTCAGCCCTGCCACCGGGCAGCAAATTGTCTTCAGACACGCTATGTTATAGCGTGCAACAGTGACATAACTATCGTCTCACCTGCACGGTACAAGAAGAAAGAAGGAGAGCTGTCTCCTTGTACTTAATGTAACTTGCTCTTGTGCACGTCACGAAGACGTAGGGGGAGTTGAGATATAGCTCCACTCATTCTTTACCTCGACAATCGAAGAGGGTGAGTGGTCAGTTTCACGATCCGGCCGCTTTACCTCCTGAGAAAGAGCTACCTTAACCCTTTGAATGGGAGGCGGGGAAAGACCCAGAGCCGGTATTGTGTCTTAGGAGGAGAAAACTACTGCTTCTGCCGGGAATCGAAACACTATTTGTCGGTCTCAAAGGCTGCAGGTCAGTCGCCATACCCACTAAGTTATCCTCGCTCTTCTGCATTTGGTGAACACTAAACAATCCATAAGTTACTTATATATATCCGTAAAATAAAGACATCCGTATGAGAAAATCTCCGCTGTTAAATCGAGTTACAAAATGTCGTGGCGTGGGTACTAGCGGCTTTGTTTCATATTTCGTAGCTCCCGAGTTTGAATCTTGTTACGGTGCTACATTCTATTAGATTTTGTCTCTCATTCTCCCGTGCCCAGTGTTGGAGCACTGAAACCAGGTCACGGTCAATTTCTTAAGTAACCTTCCTGCTTCTTAATGCAGCGTGACCATGCACTTTATGTAGTGAATATAAAATACAGATCAGTTTCTGGAAGAACTTTCACTACAACATGGCTGATTCTGCTGAATTAGCGGTGTTGGTGGCTGGAATACAGGAAACAGCGAACATGTAACACGGTGCTCAGAGTCGAGCAAGGTGTTTGCTACTCACAAAGTGACTGAAACATTTTATAGTGCAAATACCGACGAAGGATCGATTCTGGAGTAACTTGAGTTTTGAACCAAGCACAGAAAACCATGTCAGTGGCTGGAAAACAGGAAAGAGCAAACACTAGACTGGCTCCTGGCAGTGTGGCGTGTTTGACTTTTCCTGTCTTCCAGTGACATTGTTAACAGAGTCATTAGGCTCAGCCATATTTGCTGTTAAGTTCAAACAGAAACTGGTCTCTCCTTCATATTCACTACATTCATAAGTCTAACCCAGCTACAGACATACGTACATATTGGCCTAGATAGTCTCGCCAAGACTGGTAGCCTACTGCTCAAGGTGCAATCATAACATATGATTGTTTATAAAATTAATAAGAATGTACTTAACGTATATTATACGACTTTATAACAGATGTAGAAATGATTGGTCATCTAGATATACGTACAAGTATTTAGTTTATATTTCCTTTCACGTAAGAGATCATGAAAATGGCGCTGCTGTGGTTATGTACTGTTCGCCGTTGGGGCCATCTTGATATTAGTCACGCTCTCCATTTTGTGACGAACAGCGCTGTTAGGCCTGTTGCGGCTGACAGACACAAACAAAGACGAATATTTCCTTATTGATATATGTTATGTTGGACATTAAAATGCTAACAGAAGTTATCTTTACTTTGGACACATTTTCTTGAACACGCGCCTGCCGGCTACACCTTTAACAGTTTATGGAGATAGTAAGTAAAGTTTGTTTAAGACAGTTAGTAGCCGCTTCCCGTCTTATGAAGGACCGCCATAGTAACAACCCTCTGCTCCAGTATCACTGTTTTTGGGTTGTGACCGTAATTGTCTTCTGAGATGTGACGCTGTGTGGTCTGGTAGAAGTGTCGGGACGTTTTAACGGAACCTTCTACCTCCATCATCAACGTAAAGGGCAAGTCTTGTGAGTAAATGTGGTAGTGGAGAGAGTATCACTGTGGGCCAATGTACGACTCTGGCTAAGCCAATATGTCAGGGGGGCGCGAGAGGATAGAAAGGGAGCCACGTAACTTGTAGACCTGAACGTAGAACTGAAGTTTCGAAAAATCATACCAAACTACACGATGTCACATCACGGAAAACAGTAATCTTCACAGTCACCGACGTGAGAACCTCAGATCTAAATTTTGGTTTATGTCAAATCAGATATAAAACAAACTGTGCTCGTCTGAATTTAATTAGTTACAGAGTTATGTAAATATGCTTACGATTTCAAAGACATAAAAGTAGACTAAACGGGTATATACTGTAAGTTTTCTTTGACACGTACTGATATAGAACGTATAAAATTATTTACATGGAGGGTGTTTAAAACGGGTATGCGCCTGAAACCTTATTGGTAATCAATCATTGCATTAAAAAAATTCTCAAAATACCATATCTGCCGGTGCAGTCTATTAGACCTATTTTTATTTATTTCACTAGAGCAGGAACATTTTGTAATATTTCAAAACTAGTGTCTATATTATACCAAAGGTTTTAGCTACTTAAGATTTTAAAAGCACGACATTCATAAATTAACAACATACCATTTTCTGTTATAAGGAAATGGTTAGACAACTGCTTCTTCAAACAGTAAGTTTCGACTTTAACAATAATATTAATATCTATTTTTTAACGATACTGATGGTACTATAACGCCTTGATTAATTACTTCAGATCTCAAAATAAACTACTTC
Organism: Coptotermes formosanus; assembly: GCA_013340265.1. Lineage (NCBI taxonomy): Eukaryota > Metazoa > Arthropoda > Insecta > Blattodea > Rhinotermitidae > Coptotermes > Coptotermes formosanus. The sequence continues at coordinate 37,544 of BLKM01000505.1, forward strand.
ATCCACCAAAATAGTTTTAGAATATCACCCACAACCGAAAAACAAAGACGAAATATGCTGCAATGGAATATTTTCACCAACTGCAGAAAAGAATTTTGACATTTATTCTATTTTTAAATAATCTGACACATGCAGCTGAGATCTTAATCAAGTGACACAAGCCAGTGCACTGTAACTCTTTGGCACTTTTGTAAAGTTTGATGGCCTCAAGATCAACACTATGGTCGAAACATGTAGCCAATTTAAACATTTATATTGACCCCCTTGTTATAATAAGAGTGAAAGTATGCATTGCTACTGTTATTACATAATTATAATACGATTTCAATCACTAGCGCTCACGTCTACGCACTTGTACTTTTCGCCTATTAAGAATCAAGTAAAGGGCGTTCAACTTTAAAGGGCCTATAATCATTTACGCTGGTTTGTCGTATTATTTATATGCGTAAATGGTGCTGAAATTCAGTATAATTTAATGACGCGAGATAATGTCCAAAGTTTTTTTACACATCACACTGGCTTTTCTGATCACAAGTATTACGGAACGAGAAGCATGCAGCTGACTAATTCCGTTTTTACATACAGGCCTAAGCGTTTATTATTTTGTAATCTTATCTAAACCTCCTACTTTGTATGGGCTTTTTTTAATTTTTTTAAAACAGGTTGTTTCGAGATGAATTGCCCAGTTGCGCAACACGTTTGTCTGCGTTTGACAACATGCAAATGAATCGATCAGTAATCAGCGGAAGTGGGTTCTTTCAATGGTTAATTGTGGTTTAAAGCCTCGGTAACTGCCAGCTTCTTGCCAAGCGCATTTGCAAGTATAATGATTGGAACATGAGATACATAATGAGCTTGTATTTTCTAAGAAGCCTTTGCCTAATTTGGCAGAAGGTTAAACCGCAATACGTAAGCTAGGTTCATGACTAAATGGGACGAGACTCATAGTGAATTAAAATGGAAATCACACCTGCAATGTTCCGAAAGTGTAAGTCGTCACACGGGTCTGTAAGGCAATTGATACCCACAATATCCATACTTCTGCCGTTATTTTCCTTCGTGTTAAAGTAGAGGGGTACAGTTTCGGGGCAGATTTATGTAGCTTAGTTATGGAAATGTAGCTGCGGCAGAAACTTTATGTGTTTTACAATCAGTGTTGACAAGCAATTAACCTTTTAAGCCTCACAATTAATCTTACGAAATCCGATTCCACATTAAACATTTTTCATAATCGACCAACGGCAAAGGAAGAAATTATATGCTACTTTATCAATAATTTTCAGTGTGTTGTAGACTTGTCTGCCTCATCGGAACTGCTATAAAGTTCGAGACCCAGCTTTGCGACTGTCTGAGGAATGTGAGCCAGACTTACGTAATTCACACTGGCCCTACATCTTCCCGGCTTTTGCGGTCGCAGAGCTGAGTCTCGAACTGCACTTTGATCTTAAATCTTCCTTTGGTTCTTTCATTGTCTAACGAAACATTAACTGGTTGGAACCAGATAGACAGCCCTACGCACCGGCCGCCTTTACCCCCCCCCCCACTAACTAGTCTGTTAGGGGCTGAGTCGACCCCCAGGCCATAGTGCGGATGCAAGGATTAAGTCAGCGAAAAATGCAAATCACTCCACTCGGAATCGAACCCGCGACCTTCCTCTTTGTAGCGTAGTACCTCAACCAATTGCGCTACTGCCTGCCCCGAATTACCAAGCAATGCACGGCCGTAAATTAGCAACTGGAGAGTAACGCAAACACTTAAACAAGGGAAAGACGGGAACAGCTGTGTAGGAGACTAAATTGTGTGTCTCGATATGGCGAAATAATGTTCTTTGAGACGTGGGAAACATTTGACAAGCCTCCAGCACTGTAGGTGGTGCTGAACGCAGACTGTAAGCTACCTGCTCAGTTACATTAACCTGGGCAAGGGACAGCAATTTCAGAGCTTAAGTGGCTTAAAGGGGGCCGCGGTGGCGCAGTTGGTTGAGGCACTGCGCTACAAACCGGCAGGTCGCGGGTTCGATTCCCGATGGTGGCAGTGGATTTTTCATTGACATAATCCTGTCGGTCGCACTATGACCCTGGGGTCGACTCAGCCTCTGACAGAAATGAGTACCAGGAATATTTCCTGGGGGGTAAACGCGGCCGGTGCGTAGGGCTGACAACCTTACCACCTTCAAGCGCCGACTGTCTAGTAATCTGGGAGCCTCGACCTCCTGGAACCCTGTGGGCCTGTCCAGGCCTGTAGTGGGACTGCTTTACCTTTTTAAGTGGCTTAAAGCAGTCACAATACGAGGAGCTACATTTATCTCTTTAAAGTCAAAACTAGTTACTTTGTGTATCATCACGTTTAACAAAAAAACGTTGTACTTTCTGCCCACAGAGTGCATTTATGTGTTCCCTATGCACTCCAGAAGAACAAAAAATATTCCCAATCAAACATTAACTTACTACATGAGAATAAGACCTGGTTACCAGGCATATTATTAACAATGGACGCACCTATACAGTGCTGCAAACTCACTTCTACTTACGCATTCTATAACACATCAGTCAGCATACCAAACATATAGGCTACATATACGAGTATACGTACAGAAAATTATACATTAATGGACAGCACATACGAAACTGACTCAAAGCGTAAAGCAGCATTAAGCCGAATCTCTTGACGCCAAGGCGGGTTATGTTAGGACCTCCGTGGTGCAGCTCACTGCTTAAATTACAATTCTGAGACAATACTCCACAAGACTAGTACAGTTCCTTACAGACACTATCCACTTCATTATGCATTACTCTTCCCATCATTCGACAACACACAGTCCCAACTACGACAGTCTTCAAATAAAATATAAATACAAATAAGTAAATGGGTCCGCTAAACTTTTAGCCTCGTCTTGGGACTTAACTTGACCAAAAGTCACTGTTCAGTGCACTTAATTCGCTTTTGCCTTGAGGTGCAGACATTTCAGAAGGGCTTCAACCCTCTTTTGCTTATTTTACGGTGACACTTCGCTGTGTCTTACACGCAGAAACTAACATTTTTTTTCTATAGAATCTTGATCAATGCAGAAAAGTACACTTTCTTTTTGTTAACGCACACTAGAATCCTGGTGTTCATATTGAGTGAAATTCTTTCCACTGTGGCGTAGTGCGGCCAAAGGTTGAGGATGGCAGACGCCTCCCAGGCATGGGAGGTAGTCGTGAATATTTGAATAAACAGTAGCGGACAGCCAACAGTGGATGGTCCTTCATATTGGATATCGAGCATGGGGCTAATAATAAAAATTTCAGACAAACCGACTTGTCAAGTAATGTCACACATGAGATTTAATATACTCACAGCAGTGACTATGCAGATAAGTTTCCTGGAATATGACATCATGTAGCCATACAGATATGTGCCATCGTTTCGAAGTAAACTGCTGCCTCCATTATTACTGCAGTTCAGTAACAGATGATATTCGTATACCCTGATAAAAAACACAGCTTCTTCTGAAACGTCGATAGATATCTACCAGGCTACATTACGTCAAATCCCATACGACCGTTTACCTTCAAGTCCCACAAAGCTTCTTAGACTTGGACGAATTTTCTGACACGGTCTAAGCCACGAGTTTTAAGATATGGAATAGGTTAAACTGACACAGAATGTCGTCCAAATGGTGGAGTTTTATGAACACTTAAAATGATCTTTGGGTTTTTATTTCTTAACCAATTTGGTAAATATACACATTTAAAGAAACACCCTATACCACAGATTTCGGAACCAGAGGTTTACAATGTAGCATTGGGCAGTGGCAGTTCTACTGTGATTAACAGACTATTTACTGGTCTCCCTATACTTTAAATCTGTACTTTAGTATTAGAGTGGAATGCCTAAGTCTGACAAACATTTGCAGAAGGGTACGCTATCTTCATAGTACAAACGTGTAGCTACATGTTTAATGCAGCCAAAGGCCTACAACTACGCGGCATTAATTGCGCTTGATTATTCGGATGGCGTTGGATAACACAAGTGAAGCATGAATATTAACCCTCAGCGTGCCAAAACTGAGAATTACCGTTCTGGATAACTGGTTACATCTGAACAATTTCGGTTTTGAATAATGTCAATAAAAGAAAACTACTGTTCTTTTTGCCAAAAAGCATTTATGGCCTTTGATCAGGGAAAATTACTTTTAATTTTCCACTAACACGCACAACCAAAGCATGACTCTTTTGCTAAATAGCACCGAGGATGGAAATGATTCTACAGAGACATAAAATATATGCATAAGTAGGCCTACATACTTATGAATTTGCATACATATAAAGCAGCATGCATTAATGGCCTAATATAATTTACATGGATGAAATATTGTGTGATCATTACAATGTTTTGTTTGGTTTTAAAATTCTGAAGGTTAAATTCCATACTCCGCATTAGCTAAGAGTGAAAACGTGATTTATTTTGATCACTATAGGCTTATGGACTTTTACTTCTTTTAAGGTGCAAATCCATCCATCCGTCAACATATTACACATAAAGCAAAGAGTTTCAGCTAACGAAGCGTAATCTAGCATAACCCGATTTCTAATTCTCGGATGACAGCGATAAATCGATAGTAGCAAGTACAATATAGTCGGAACTGATCGATTTAGAACACTTGATTGAGCAACATTACTAATTCAGTCAAACATAGATCGTGATTTTCGTTACAACTTCCGTTCTGTGCAAGTCTCTCTGTCCTGTCTACTAATGGCAATATAAGCGACACCTCAGAGCCTTTCGACTGCTGGCGTTCTTAACTTGGAATCTGTGTATCTTACTGGATCGATTTACGTCTCTTTATGTAAATGACGAAGGCGTACTTGCATGTAAAATTTATCCACCTATAAGGAATAAGCAGGTTAAACATAAATACCTTATTAATGAGCCAACTCCACCGCGTATTTCATAAGTAACGATCCACATAACTGCACAGGCAAGAACTTCGTACAGAACTCACAAGGTCACCGTCTGTATAGGAAGCTGTAGCTTAACCCTGTAACATCCATCCACAGTCTCACATTATATCTGCCTGAGATCCAAACATTTCCCTCACAAACATGTCTTTTTTCTCCCTGAAGTAACTCGCTCTCCTGCGACATACCTTACACTTTTCGTCAGCCCCCCCCCCCCCCCGTCTAACATTGCTTCATTTGACTGCTGTAACACTAAAATTAAGTTGGCAATTTCCTGAGTTACTTCGTACATTATTGTTCCATATTCAAGCCAGTTCGTCCCTTCTATATCCTAATTGTTTCTCAAATTTGTTTCAAAATTAATAAAGTATTTCTTCACTCAGAGTTAATAATTAACGCCACAACACTTCCGACTTTGAATTTTTACAATTCAATTTTCACAAGACGAAAATTTGCAATCTCGTTCGTATATCAGAAATTGACGTGTTCACAAGAGTGCCGTTTTCTACTCTGTGTGCTGGCAATATTTTGTGATCCGTGTAGGTAAAAATCGAATTTCCTTGATATGTTACGGTACTTGGTTAGCCTCTGGCTTTCAGAGGCAAAGCACTTGTCACATAAAGTAGCAGACATGGGCCCATAGCGAAAAAGAAACGCTATAGAATATTTAGGACACAAGTGGTAAGTGAGAATAACTGAAAAGTAAATATTTGATAATACCATGTTTAAAAGTAGTTAAGTCTTTACTGGAAGAGAGTCACAAGGCTAGTCTATTACACTTGCTGACAGACTGAACATGAAATAACAATTTGGGACTCACGGGCTGGTTTGCAACTTACCAACAGAAGAAAGACGCAAGTATGACTAGAAATGTGTATACTACCATGGTGCGTAACTTACTACAGTGCAGTGTGCAGTTTAGTGCAGGGCGATGGAGCAAGAAATACACGTGGCCCGAGGCGACTGAGTAATTGAAGAAGGACTGGGTGGGGGGGGGGGGCGGCACCGGAGTGGGCTTACGAATGTAAATTACTTTGCAGCGGTTTCCCACCTGTTCGACTCAGCACAATTTTGCTTAAATTTACATTTTCACCGGGTCCTTAAGGGTAGCACCTTTGTATCACAAAGGCAAACTCTGAAGCCAAACCATATGGGGCTTGATGAGATCACTTGTAACCTGAGTTTGAACGAACTGTTTGTGACTGGAAATACATAGCAACACGTTGCAACTTATTTATGAAAAACGTAATTGTCGTTAAGGTGTCGTACTTATGACACATGTACGAGTGACGTGGCATAAACCTACCCTACATTATGATGTACACAGCGTGATGTGCGGTACCGTGCGTTAAATGCACACACATAGGACGTGCAGTACCGTAGGTTACAATGCACACACGTGTGGCGTGCAGTACCGTGCGTTGCAATGCATACACGTGTGACGTGCATTATCGTTTCCACCGTAAAATACAGAAGCATAAGCGCGTTTATTTTTATAATTTTTTTACATTTAAGGTATTCCTGGATATGAGTCCGTGTCGATTGGTAAATAGTCACAGACGTTTCGAAGGAGACTGCTGTCTCCATACTCAGGGTTTAAGTCGTCCGCTCTTCTTGGAGTACTTGGACCCCCAAGATGGCTGCAGGAACTATGTACAGTCAACACAGAGTCACATCAAAGAAAACTTATATCTTCACCAGTGCCGCTGTGACAGCCTCAAATCTCGCACGTCATAACTTTTGTCACTACTGCTTCCTGTCCGCATGGTCAGTTTCTGGGCCGCCAATTTTTGTGCTCCATGCAAACTCTTATCTTTCCGCCCTCACTCCTCCAGCCTGTACACAACTGACACCTACACAATTCTCTATGAAAGCTCAGAATATTCTAGACGTATTTTTCCGTGATCATAAAACGTTTTAGGTGGGGAATATGAACATTCACACTACCGTCTTCTGCGTTTGAAGTGGATGGCAAAGTTCAAAGAAACCACTGTCCCTGAAGATGGAGGCAGCGTGTTCCTCTGAAATGTTGGTATCCATATCAAAGTCTACAGGTTATCAAACTGAACACACACCGCCGTGTCTAGGTACAACTTGGTCCGTGTTACTGAAGGAAAAGGAGTATTCGGGGAGAGAACAGCATGCTGAGAAAAATATTTTGAACTAAGACAGAGTAAGTAACGGCAGGCTGCTGTTTATATGCTGATGAGTTTCAAAATTTGTACACTTCACCTTGATAAAATCAAGGAGGGATGAGATGGACGAGGCATGAAAGAGACCAAAGAATGGTATCAAATTTTGGTTTGAAATCTTAACAGGGGGAGACCCATATACTTGTATGTGAACAGAAGAAAATATTGAAATGGATCCAAAATTAAAAGAGCTGAAGGATCAGGACTGGATTTGTCTGGGGAAGAATCTGGAACAATTGCTCTTTTATCGCGATAGCAAATTCCTGCGTTTCTTAAATGCAGAAGGAAATTAAGTAAGTAGCTGATTTTATGTTCTGAAGAAGGACTCTGCCCTATGAACTTACAAATTAGTTCCACATTTAGTTCTTTTCTTTTTAAATTGTCGGCAGAAAGCGAATGATGTCAGGCAGACATGTACAGAGCACCGTTGGATAATGAAAGAAGTAAGCAAACCATCGACTACTCTCGTAAGTCAAAGTTTAATCTTGTGGACAGCAAAAATAGCTCTTTTCAGAGTCAACACGTTGCACCTCCAGTCCGGTTGGCCCTGCTTATGGCAGACTTCAGTATAAAACAGATCGGCGTTTCGTAAAATTCCTGGCGTTGCAGACCCCTCACACAGTCTCACTAATTCCGCGGACCCCCGTCCCGAAAATCGTCTCAATTCACGGATCCCTACGGCAGAAGACACGGTAACATTTAAAGTTCTCATGATTAAAGGCAAGAAATATTTTGGAAATCTAAAGGTTTGTGTAAAGTCAATGTGAAAATTCATTAAAAATCTGTGATGTTTGTACATGTTATGAAAATAAAACAAACATTAGAAAACCCTAAAGAAGAACTTGGACCCCTGCTTGATAAATACTGTGTTTTACAACCACATCAAATAAACACGCTTTGTAAAACATTAAAAAATTTCAGTACAATATTTTTTCCTTCTAATTTATAATAGGGAGACGAAAATAATTTCATGGACCCCCGTTGGCTAGGTATTGTGAGGCTGTATAGAAGCGAAAACTACGCTTTGAAAACCACCCGTCTGGCTGCAATGAGCGCAGTTCTTAAATTGTGTGACCATGACACATTACTCGCGTAGACCAAAGAATTCTAACTTGTTCTTTCTGTACTTATAACAACTATGTAATTCTACATAAAAATATAAAGCTCTGGGCTTTGTTCTGAGTGAATTATTAACCCCGCGCATTTCCTAGCACGTAATTTATAATTAAAGAGAACAACCAGTTTCTAGACTGTCCTCTTGACATTAGATATATATACATGTACGCAAACGTGCCTTACAGTGAGAATAAAGAAATGTTAGACCCACTCACTGAGGAAAGGAAGAATAGAAAATTCTGCGAGATGTTTATCCAAACTACGAGTACAAGTGCCTTCAAGTTGAGGAATCCAGCTGTGTTAGCCCTTGCTATTTCTTTGTAATGCCAAAATATGTCGCCCTCAGGTCACCTGCAGTATATATACGTATGACGAACACAAGAATTACGTCTAGTTGAACTCGCATTCACACATGAGCGGCTACATTAAAGGGTAATTGTGTACATAGGAAGCGAGGGAGAAAGTAAACATGAACTGTCACTTATCGTTGCTCTGAAAAAAGAACAATTGATGCAACAGACTGTAACCTCTCTTGAGACACGGGTATTCTATTTGCGTTCATTTAAATTAAATACAAAAGCATACGTTCAGAAAAGACTTCGCAAGGAACGGGACTGATCTATAAAGTTGTGAGGGAAGAGAGAGAATTGGCTGAAGGAATACCAACTATGATAACTACACGAAGGTAAATGTATGGTAAATTTTCTCATGCACCTGAGCACAACACGGGAGCGTATAAGGGGCAAAGAGGTAAAACTCCACTTCTTCTAGACCTCGTCCCTATACGGAATTGTGATTAGTAACATTTACGGCCTGACTGCTTTATCACCGATGAAACAATTATGTACTCTCAATTTGGTGAACCTTCTCCGTCAAACAATTCTGTTTCTCGCACATTTCAGGAACGTATTTAAAATCCCTCACTATCCGTCACGACATCACTATATTTTGGTCAAAGCGTAATGAATAAACATATATTTCCCGCTATTGTATTATTTTCTATTCGACAGAAGACCCCTTAATGAAAATTGCAACCCCTTTAAAAGTTTTAGTGTCTTGTGTCATTTAAAAACATTGCGGAATAGAATACTAGGCCTCTACTGTGCTGAAGTCTGTTAGTGTTTAACATTAGATGCAACGTAAACGTAGTAACTGGCACAGTGTGGCTAAATAACACAAGAAGCTTTAAATTATTCACAATCCGTGCATTAATCAATTATATACAGTAGCAGTGCCAACACATTGAAATTAATTTATATACACAATGAACTGCTACATGTTTCGGCCAAACACGTGGCCATATATTTACTGAAACATGTAGGAGGTCACTGTGTAGGCTACACAAATTAATTTCAATGCACTTCTCCCCTTTTGTTGGTACGATTGCTCTATTTACATAAAGACCATTCAATTATCCAAATTTTGTGAAATTTGACACGTGATACGCTGCACTTATTTGCTAATTTATTGTAAAATAAAACTGTCGGCGCGCTATTCTAAAGCAAGGAAAGAGACTTAAATTTGACAGACATTAAATGCCTGTTAAAGAATAATAATTAAACGAACACCACCTAAGCCATGCGCTGTAATATTTATTTTTTATACAGAATATGCAGCCAGCGTGTTTCGATTCAATTAATCAATCACGTTCAGGTGTAAATTTGTATTACGAATACTTAGCCCTATCAAGGATTATTGCACGCCCCTTTCCTATTCCACTACTGAAAAATTTTATGTGAATGCAGTAGGGCGACTTTGGCGAACCTAATGTAAACGTTTATGATGTAAAAAGACTTAAATGCAATTACAATAATATTAAAACCTTAAGCCAATGAGAACTATACAACTACGTTCAAAACACACCAAAAACTGATTAAAACTTCTGTTTCCATCATTAGTTTTTTAATCACATTCACATTAATTAAATCACAAACGGAAATTGATAACATGCTTGTAGTTTAAAGTGTACTCGTAAAGACCTTTCATTAATTCAAACGAAGTGTGTTGGTCAAATATTTTGTGTAACAAATACATCTAATTTTGCGTGCTTTAGAAGATGTTTCGTAATTCCTGTGGCCTACTTTTTGCACACCCTGTGGCGTTGGGTTACAAGGGCGATGTTTGCCTTGCTTGGTGACTGCAACACAGGTGCCTGTCACAAGCACGGTAAGTGAGCGAGACAACGAAACCCACAATCATGTGCAATCGAGCTAAGTTTCCCGTGCTTCAGTAAAGCAGAAAAACATGAAAGAAGTAAACAGTATCCTACAAAACGTGAAGTGGGGGAAGACAACTTAGCCGACCGAATGTAATATTGTTAAATATACCAAAGTTCAGTATCTTCATTTGAGATCAAAAGCTGTAATATGAGTAAAAGAAATGCATTAGCTCAAGGGCTATACTCTACATGTCAGTTGGTCTTGTTTATGTACCCAAATGCATCAACCGAAAGAAACACAAGTACATCAATGTTCGTTCTTTTGCGTCATACTTCTTTTCCGGGTAGTAAAGAAGAGATCAAAGAGTGTAGTAGCTATCGGTTACACTGGCTTAACAAAAGCTATCTCTAGAGGCAAACTATGTTGTATGCAGCCGGTTGTTTGGTTTGTGAAACGAAAGTGTTCTACAGATAAAAAGAAGGAACTTGCGCGGTTTTCAGACATTACAGAATTCTGTATTTATCTGCTATTATACTGTAGGCATTCTTCTCACAACAACTAAATAAACGTTGTAGACATCACGAAACACAAAAAGCCATATGCTTACCTCGATTCAAACTCCATTGTCTGCAAGCAGCTTCAGAGCCATGTTGAACGCTACTACACGACACGACACTACACTAAACTGCACTACACTTCTTACACTGACCAACTTGCAGAACATGCTGTTCGGAGTATATTAGTGCGCCGTGCTAGAGTGATAGCTAATTCGATCCTCTCTGTAATCTGATGCCCCGTTGGACATATACGAAACGCATTTCTGTACACTAGACCAGACGTCACCAAGCAGGAATACCTTGCATGCGGAAATGGCTGTAATGGAAAGTTCCAAAAGTCACCGCTAGGGTAAGCAGTGTTATCAACACTATCGCTACATGCAATAACTCTCAGGCTACCAACCGTATCACGTAATTATCATAATCAAACCAACGTTTCGAGAAACATCTCTTTGCTGGTAGCCAAACAGTTTTATTGCGGAGGCTCTCATAATAAAACTAGCGCTAAATATTCTGGCTTCTCCATCAGATGCATGTGCATTAAATACAGAAACTCGTAATAATTCACTGAAAAGTAAATTTTTAGTTTCCAAATCCCGCAAGCTTTAGATTTGAGGGTTCAGATTCCATGCCCAGGACTCAGAAATTAATTCTAGTGACGAAACAGAATAAAGTCCAACTGGAGTAATCCACTCTAGCCACGGGCAAATTCGTGTTCTAATGTCCTGTATCATTATGTAAGGATGAGGTTAGGTATGTAGTAGCATATAAGAGGGAGCAGCCGTCATGGTCTACGTTAATCTGAGTGGAGACATTGGTCAAGGCAGAGAACAGAGCGTACAAAAGTAGGTGAAATGACACTGCAAAACTTAACATTATCTGGAACATGACTTTATATGGTGCTAATTCCTATTGTTAATTACTGACATACACCAAGAAATAGCCATTAATGGATGATATTATTACAAAATTTTATTAAGTGTATTATTGCATGTCCTTGAACGTTTCTCTGAAAACGCCTATATACGCTGTAAGAAGAATTAAATTTCATATGCAAATAATACTGTAAGCTTTGCGAAAACTGCACTGTCTTCCATAAAATAAAAAATTAATTGAACACAAATGTGGATATGAAATTTTAGACAGGACAAAATAATTTCCAACGTATTGTAATAGTGTTATATCAAACTTCCCTCCAAGAAATACCCTAGAAATACATTAGTACTCCTAAATGGGGTTACTGCCTACCTAAAAAAGGAAGCTGATCCTCATGCTGTTAGTGACTGTGCTTGTGTAACCCCTGCTAATAACTTCCGAAGTAATCAACACACATTAACAGAAGGTAGCACGTACACAGGTGGTGGCAGTGTTGGTGTAAGTGGTGTTATTGATGGTGGAGGTGGTGGTGGCGGTGGTGGTGATGGTGATGGTGTTAGGAGTTGTGGTGATGGTGATGATTGTAATGGTATTAGTGGTGGCACCGTTGATGGTGATGATGGTATTGGTGTTAGTGGTTGTATTGTTTTAATTATAGTTGGTGGTGGTGATGATAATGATCATGCTGATGCAATTATGGCGGTAGTTGTGGTGGTGGTGGTAATGATGGTGACGGTGTTAACGATGCTAGGGTTTGTGGTAATGGTTGTGTGGATGGTGATTTTACTAGTGGTGGCAGTTGTGGTAGCGATGATGGTGATGTCTTAGTGGTGGCAGTGGTCGCTGTTGTGGTGATCGTTAGGGTAGTGATGACAGTGATGGTGTTAGTGGTGATAGTTACTGCGGTGGTGGTGAGAATGGAAAGAATTACACTAAGAAAAAATTATACAGTGCGGACGAGAAAGGCAATGCAAGCTGAGCCTGCAGATTGAGGTCAGGCGCTCTGTGAAGCGCTTAATAATAGCACACTTCCAACGAATTGTTTTTATCAGAAGCAGCCGAGCAACTGTTCACAGTCCAGGAGTGCCTTGTTACAGAACAAACCAATAATCAAATCAATACAACACGATGTGCTGCTAAACAATGGAATTAATTACAACATATGACTAATGATGGCCTTACTGACTGTCCTTGAGGTGCTGTGGGAAGAGAGAAGACCGTCCGGTCGTTGCTCCCCTCCCTCTGTATCATCCCCCAACGCACCGTCCCTTTGACGGTAGCTGCCAGGTCAACCCTGTCATTACTCATTTTTACACGAATGAACTTTAACTACGTAGTTGTATTCACGGATCCTGTGAAGTGAACTACAGGATGGAAACACGGCTACACTGAAGAACCACATTTGATGGGTCATACGGTGAAGTACATAGAAATGTGAAGTAAATGCATTATGTTACGGAAATAAATTTCGAGATTATTCTCCGCTCTCTTTTTAATCTACTTACACTTCCAAATTTCTGCTTGTATATCCTTCTACTATATTACATTTCTCAGACATAATTTTACAATATTTACTGTCGTTGTATCTGTCATTTTTAATTAGATAAAGTATCATTTGCAAAACGCAATAATCACGTATGCTCTACTTAGTGCAAATATTCATACTTCTAATTGCATTTTTTGATAGCACAGTCGCAATGACGACTAGTTACAGGCTGAAAGTTTCGCGGTTGAGACCCCGGTGGAAGTAAGAGGATATTCTCTTTTCCACATCCGTTCAGACCAGCTCTGGGATCCACCCAGCTTTCTGGACAGTGCGTACTGCGTCTCTTTGCCGAGGGTAAAGCGGTTGGTTGGTGTGTGGCGTTGAACACCCACCCCTGTCTAGCGCCGAGATTCAGGCTGTGTGCCTCCATGGCGTGTTGTAGAGTGAAGGTTTACATTTGGTGTAATTACATCTTCACAACATTGCCTTATCGAGGACGATCCTATATGGCCTTGTTTTGAACAGACTTTTTTACATCGTTTTTAATGAGCAATAATTTTTATGTCAATATTTTTTAAACATATTATACTTTTTCACAATTTTTGAAATTGATTTCGTTTTGTTGCTTTGGCGGATTAAGGGGCAGTAGGCTACTTTACGACGCTGTATAATTGTTTTCATATTCTCACAGTTCTTCTATACAGTTGTTTTACGTGGTTTGTTGAACATCATTCCTTCAGTTGATGTTAGATTAAGGACAAATATTTAATGTTTGGTGCTGATACTTAGTAGCAGATTCAGGAATTCAGGGACTTTCAGTATAATGCATGCGGTGTTGCACCCGCTACAGCAAATTTTTGCAGAGCGCAGGCCGTCAGAACTTAATAATTAGAACATTTCGCCACTCTTCTAACTCCAGTCTACTAATATTTAGTGCCACCAAGATACAACCTATTCTCTTACGGACTAATAGTAACACAATTAAAACACAAAATACAGTAGACTAATTTAAAGCATAATCCAAATAGACGGTCAGCTTAAAAACTGTGCGCATCATCAGGTTAACGATGTAGCAAAATCTAATGGATTCCATAATATACAGACAATGCAGTTAGTGTACATCGCTTTAGCAAAGACTAGTGAACTTCACGTAGACTACACATGTAAGCGATAATACAGAAAAAGATAAGTCCCCAAAACCACCACTGCATGCGCAACATAACCGGGGTACATTTTATATTTAATGGTAGGCCCTATTTTTTTTTAAACGAGGTGAGTGATGCATTGCTAATTTAGTGGCTGTTCTTGAGGATATCTGCCTGATGGTGATGGGAGGTGCTGCCGAAATATTGTGCGAAATGGTGACATAAAGCGTTTTGTAGTAAAAAGTCTTCATGCACACACCATAATATTAAAATATAACGTTTTGATATGTTTCATTTTATACGGGAAGGATCACAAACGTTCATGAAATAATGGTTGAAATATCTGTACACGGAGAGAGACAACTTCGAAGACTTAGACTCAGATGGAAGGTTAACATTTAAATGACTTTTCAAAATATTATTTGCGGCGGTTGAATTCATCTGGATTTTGATACATTCCGGTATCATAAAACCCAGGTGCACGACTTATGTTTTCGGGGAGGACCTGCCCCGTATTGTTCATTTTACATTTACGGTCTCATTTTAAAGGTGTGAGCCAGTTCATAATTTAATGCTCTCCAAAGAAACTAAAGATTTTTTAATTTCTAGGCTTACTGCGTCTTGTTCCTTCTTGCAGCTTTTAGATGAGGTGAAGTAACAAAAAAGTAAAGCTATACCATTATAGGTCTGGACAGGCTGTTACGGCTGCAGGAGGTCGAGGCTCCCAGAGTACCTGGACAATCGGCACATGAAGGTGGCAGTGTTGTCAGCCCTACGCACCGCCCGCCTTTACCCCCTGGAAATACCCCTGGTACTCATTTCTGTTAGAGGTTGAGTCGAACACAGGGCCACAGTTCGACCGGAAGGATTAAGTGAATGAAAAAAGCAATGACCCCGTCGGAAACCGACCCCGCGACCATTCGGCTTCTGCCGCAGTGCCTCAAACAACTGCGCTACCGAATATTACAGCTTTCAGATCAGGGGGTGGATAAAAGAAGAACGGAAAGTAGAGATCCAGTAGCAGATCCCAATGAAGATTTCGTCCACTTGGACACCTCAGAGTTTCAGAGCGACAGGAGAATCTAAAGTGAAAAACACCTTGAATGAAGAAAAGAGTAGCTAGAGAAAATAGGCCCATGAAGAAAGGAAGCAACCGCAGAATAATGCGACATTTCAAGAGAAAGTACAGGAAAAGGGAAAATTGGGGATAATAATTTGAAAAGCCGACAGCGAAAAGGGCAAGAATAGCTTGGAGGGGATGTTAGGAACATATCACTACAAATTTAATTCGCTACATTAACGCCACATTCTTTCCATGTTTCGTACGTAACATTTCTGTAAGCAAGCTCCAAGCTTGCTCTTTTCACAGTCTCCTAATTCTATACATGGACAGACCTGTCTGTTCATGGCGTTTACAGATCACCCGCTCGTCCAGTTTCGTTCCGTTGTCCTAACAACAGAAAAAGAATTTTCGTCTTAAGAAGCCTTTTCTTTCCTGACAAGGCAAAACAGCGTGCTTAATGTGGATTGACAATGTCTACAAGATCTCACTCGGCCACCGCACAGCCATACGTACAGACAGACCTGCGAGTATCCTGTCAGTAAGTGGGCACTTCGTGTTTGAAATAAAAGAAGACACTAGAAATACGCAATGCGTGAAAAATTAATCGGAACTTTTACGGTTCTAGGAATATTTAGCAGCAACAACTCTTTCAACATTATAAAAAGTTAGAGCACTTTTCTATCCATTGCTCCCAGAACTATGAAAAAAATAATGCCTTTTGGAAGGTTCTTAGGCTTTGCCCTTTTGTCCTTCTGGTAAGAGCAAAACACAGGTAAAGATGAGTACGAATCATAGGTGGAATTATATTGACAGGCGAAAACAGAAACACTCGGAGGAACACCAGCCCTATTGCCACTGTGTCCACCACCAATTTCACACCGATTGACCCGGCGACTGAGCCATGACACGGCCTTAAAGACTCTGATTATCCTAAATTCTTCCTACATATAAAGACTGCATTCGTACAGCGCAGTAAAGACACTTCGTCTCGCCTGTAAATTTTATGGTTATCGTAGATATACAGAAATATGTAGCATTCTTTTTTCCAAACATCTGTACCGAGCACGTTGGTATATCAGTTAGCCTCTAAGTTTTCGTTCGGGATGTAACTGGTTGGAATTTCGGCCAGGACATCAGACATCTTGAGTGACTTTTTAGGGCGTTTCTTAAACCCTACAGCAATTTTTTGTGGTTGTGTTTTTATCAGGCAACGACTGCATTCTTCCTCATGATTTTCAGTTCTTTATTCATCAATTACGTTACAACAACGCTACACAATTTTAGATACCAGCAGTTTTTAAGGTAAATAATAAAAAAACTCAGAATAAGAAAATTCTTCCTCGTAATAGTTATGTGGCAATCGGAGAAGTGCAAGCATATAAACTAGTCGTCAGCAGTTACGCATATTCATACCCACTACATTAGATTCTCCGGGTCACACACTTTCCTCGCAGCCAGCATTTCTGTACATTTCAATACCTACATAAATCTTTTCCTTTCATGACAGAACTACCAGATACGCGTACAAAAAAACCCCATCATACATCGCGAGATTTTAACAATTTGTAAGTATAAAGAGACGTGAGTGGATTTTGAGGTAGAAAATTACCTATTCCACGCTTTCCAAACTTCCATCAAGGAAGGAAAAAAGTCTTTTTATGTATAATAATAAAAGAAAAATCTATACTGCAAGTCATCCTTAACCTCAAATATTATCGAAGTCAGACTCCCTGTGGACTACTTAGCACCTTTCGCGCATGCGTGACACGCTACGGGGGTTACAGGCACGGAGATAACGTCGAACAAAGGAATCTAGAAACGGAAATAATCAACAATGAATAGATTCTCAAATGGCGATGATAGGAAGCGTGAAAAAGGAGGACTTAAAAATTAAAAAGCTATCAGAAAAATCTTGCTGACAATGCGGCTTTACAAATGAGATATTCATTATATTGAATCATTCTTCTCCTTTAAAAATAAAGAGCGAAGAAAGAAGCGGGGTTGTAGTTTATAAAAAAGAAAGAGTTTGAGTCAATTCGGATCATTTAGTTATGTAAACACTCGAGGGTGGCCGCATTGGTATAATGAACGAACCCACCTCCAACAAAGGGAACAAAAGACGATCGTGATGCCCACTAATTATGTTGGTCATTGTTCGGAAGTCGAGAAGCTTGTACTCTAAAAGGCACGAAAGGGATGGATTGGGTTGGACTGACCCTGTGATCTGTACAAAGGGTCAGAACAGACCTACTGTTGATAGAAGGGCATAAAGTACATTTTGAGTGTTTTAAACACAATGAAATTAAGCGCTTTGGTGAATCAAAAATACTCGTAATTACCAGAAGTGATAATATTGTAACCAAACTGAACGAGGTATAAACTAGTATATTTCCAGTAACTTTGGTTTACTTACATTTCCTCGAAAAGGCCTCTTCATCGCATCAGGAAAGTATGGCGAGAATATTTGGATCTGCAAGACAGTAATTTTTAGTTCGAAAGTAAGTGTTTTTAGCAGATATAAAGAACAGTAGGTTCTGGTTAAAATTATTGATAGGTGGCAAATATGTCCTGCTGTTTTTACGAACTGCAGAAGTATGAAATGACACGTCCAAGATTGTGTGTTTCGCGCCTCAACCCTCTGAAATACAACTTCGCCTATTACGTAATATATAAAACTTCAGTCCCTGCTACAGAGTAAACACACACTACATTCTCGTTGTAAATACCAACTCTTTGTGACAATAATAGCTTTTTATTCTGAGTGATTAGAAACAAATGAATAAACTGTGTTGAACATACAAGTATTCCGTTAATTTCGTCATTGATTTGATGTACTGAAGAAAAGAAAGAAAGAGTTCAGCTAGAAAATCTTTTATCCCATTAAAGAACTAAACAAACATAAGAGTATTGCGAATATGACAGTGAGGTCGTATCCAATATGTCAGAGGACTAATTTGATAAATGGAATATTTAAGAGACAATAACTTATTCACAAATTTAATGATACTTAGGTGATTCGTAGCGACACTACACCAACTATCGATGTTAGCATTACTTCGGATGAGATCGGAAGATGATGGTAAATGCTAGAAGGATAAATTTAGATAAGTGGTAACCGCGGCCTATTTAAATAAAGAAAACTATTGGCCTGAAAATGCTGAAGACATTACGGAAAATCTGACGAAGGATGTCTGATAACTTGGCGGAAAAGAGGATTGAGTTTCTTCCGCGTATAAGTGTGGAGTGTTACCATTCTGCTGGCCCTCTGTGTGGCTGTTTCTATGTTACGTTTGTCATATAAACAGGAGACGTTATTTACATCAGTGGAATGTGGATTTTACAGACACCAATTTCCAATCTATTGAGTAAAGAAAGAACTCACATTACTCCCATTAAATTCCTTGTTTGATGCTAGTAAAGGTTAGAATCTAATCATTTAGTAAATTACATATAAGAGCAACATTATTCAAATTTATAACAAAACATGTACTTGATGTTATGTGTCAGATTCCTGTTTTGAAAAAAACACAGCTAATTTTATGATTATCCGAATCAACACTGAAAATATGTAACTGGTATTATACATTACATCATATATTGTGAGATTCAAAGACACTTTAATGGACCAAAAATGTACATTTTATAACACTTTACTCGACTTAGCCGGATGAAGGTTAGGGTGAAACATAACATATAATTAACGAGGGGAGGTGATGTACCTAACAACCACTTTACAATACGTGAAGGGTATCGTGTAACATAGATCGGAAACCAATGGGCGAGATAGCCAGCCTATTACGACTATCAGTATGGGGCTGTGTGGCTACACCATTCTGGTCCTGCGGTTAACTAAGCGGTACCGAGTCCGTATTGAAAAACTAACAACAGCTCAGGCATTCAAAAAAGTGCACATTTTTTGAAGCTGAAGATTCAATTCTGTTTCATACGGCCGTTCCACGTGCCTCTGTTTTGCGCCTGACAAATAAATTCCACATCCCGACAGCCTATTTAGTTAAAATCCACTTTGGTGGGCTCGCAGAGCTAATGCTTCCCCAGTAATAATTTCTGAATTCATGATCTCACCCACACCTTACACTTTCTCCTCCTCCCATCTCATTCACCTTAATTTGATCAAATAAGTACTATCTGGAAAACTGCTAAATTATAAACCAGCAGTTATGGAAGTGTACCATATAATTTTTTGAAAATGGCTTAACACTCACAGTGTTTCGAAAGCAGTCTGATTTCGTCATGTTTTCACCTGAAGACGGAAGCAGACTGCCTTCGAAACGCTGTGAGTGCTTGTGCTCAGCGATAATGGAAAAGTCCTGGTACATATTAATGATGTTTCAGCAGTTAGGAAGCTAAAATATGCCACATTCATATTCATAAAACACAAATTTATCACAACCACACAGGCACTGTGGTCGCATTGGAGTTTAAATAACATTTGCTCTTGTATGGTAAATAAAGTTTTTCCTGTGTTTAATCACAACGCCATGAAGGATGTGATGAACGTCAATACTAAAGATAAAGCTAAAGTTGTCCCTTTGCATGCCATAAATGCCTATGGGGACTGGAGTTATAGCTCCACTCATTCTTAAGCGCGTCTCTAAATGGAGCTTCCTATCCCGGCTGTTTAATTCTGCGAACAGTGTTTCCAGAATCGTTCGAATAGAATTTTTGATGGGCTACAGACAGAGTCTGGAAGCTGTGAAGAACGAGTTTGAGAATAAAGAGCCTGTATATCCCTACACAGCTTTCACCAATTTATGTTCCTAATGGCAGCACATTGTCTTCTCTCTGCGGTACGAAAATAATCTTTATAGAAAATAAGTTCCATTATTTTCTTCAAAGGTTTAATCTTCAGTATGCTCGGAAGAGTACGGCCGAATAACACCGTTTTCTTCTTATTTATGTTAATCCATAACGTTCTAGAAAACTGTTCAGACCATGACACTTTTCGAACTAAATAATAGCTGAGCCCTTTGGTTTTAATAATTGGACACCCGTTCTTGTTGAACAGAAAAGTATCTATACTTAAGCCGTTATTCTGCTAAGGCTCATCGATACAGAACTTCGATATCATCAGGTATGATGGAGTTCTTGAGGACGAGTGTGAACAGTCATTGTGGTTAATGGCGGAACGTCTATAAAGAGGGTAAGTCAGCACTAGGCCTTCATTCATACACCAGAAAACCGTTATGGATGAAAAGTTGCTATCCTTAACTCGTACTGGCGATAATTCACTTTCAAATTACTGTCCAAAAGAATGGAATTCAAATTCTAAACACACGGGAGTGTAAAGACAGTTCCAAATGATAGTGATGTCTTCTTTACATATGTTTTAACATAAGAGATTATTAAGCTCCACCACCGGTTTTTATGTAATCATAATTCAGAATTACTGAATTTTATATGTAATAAAATGGCCTTAATTCTGAGCTCGAACACGACTTTTATATCCGTGTTATCTGGTGTAATAGAGCTATTCAAACAGCTTTAATCCTGCAAAGTGTAAGTCACTAGTACGGTTCTTAATAGTAAAATGTTACGACAGGAATGTGGGAACAAACAAACAAAGAAGGAAGGAAGGAAGGAAGGAAGAGAGACAATGTGACAGAAATGAGTGGGAGCATAACAGGAACAGTTCAAATGTTTGCAGCGTTTGTGTTTTGTCAAACTGGCCCACATATTGCACATTTTACTTATTCTCATCGTGGGTTAAAGAGCACAAAGTTTGGAAAGTTGGCTATACTACCGTCCTTAACCCGCCATCCATTTAACCTTTTAAAGCCTAGCGGTAACTTTACGTACCACCAGGTTTAACATTAAAAAATTATACGTGGTGCCCACATTGCGTTTATGTGCTTTGTACGGATCTCAGAACAAACAGCAACTTTTGCCTTATAAAACATTAAGAGATTGGTTTTTATAACCGAAGTGGAGAGTGTTTACAGCGCGGTAGGCACTGAGTCCTTATATAAAACAGATACGCTTCGTCTTTAAAGGGTTAATGGACCAAACATATCAGTAGCACATTTCATACTCTTAACTGATGACAGAAACTCCGCAGCTGTGCAATGCTGCTTATCCAAAATGATAGCATTCAGAGGTTCAATACCCGCGTTGGTTGAGTGTTGTGTGCCTTACGCAACATCGCTGTCAGTTGGCATGGCTACATACGGTCGCTGACAGATGAATGAATCTGTATCGCCTACTGGTGGAGGGGTACTGTTAGTGGGAAGCCGAAGTCTTCGGTGAAAAATCCGTCTCAGTGCCAATTTGTCCACCAAAACCTCAACATGAATAGGCTTGGGATTGAACCCTGTCCTCATGGTGATAGGCCAGCGACTAACCGTCTGAGCGGGCAGAGATTTATGAACTGTTTCGGCTGCCTTTGTCTCCGATTCTTGTCTATTAGTTGATGTTCATATGAAATGAATCTGTGTGTGCCAAACACATAGAGTAGAATAAAACATGTTATAGCATTGACTCCTTAACAACAATATCTATAAGAATGAATAAAAAAGAGAATTTAATTCCTAATATAAAAATTAGCCCATTAGCCAGTGAAGAAATTCTCCCACTATTACAGAGCCCGGCAATTCATTATCATGTTTACAATAACCCGACCTGCTTTTAAGAGGGGTCCCATTTTAATTTCGACCGGAATCTAGTATCCCGGCTGATGATTTTCGCGGGTTTCTTCAGTCGCTAAGGACAACTGTCGGGATAGTCCCTCGGTTACGCTTCAAGCCCTTCCTTCTTAATTCTTTCCAATGTATCATTCATCAACCCTCCTACCATTCGAAGATACAGTGTGGAATACGGACAGCCAAATAAATAACAACCACACATACGGGCCATGTACTGAGGCAGACGTCATTAGTCCTACATCCGTGCAATCTATTTCTTTAAGACTCCTTTTAATATTACCCTCCCATCCGCGCCTAGGTCTCCTACGTGTTGTCTTCCCTTCGGGGTTACGATCAAAACGTTGTTATGTATCTTCTTACCTCACCCATCTGTGTTACATGACCCGCCCGTATTATCCTCCGTGATTAGATCACACTAATAATAAGTTATTTGGAGAAGAGTATACAAATTATATGGCTCCTCACTGTGTAATTTGCTCTAACTTGCTCCTGATCCAGCTCTGTCAGACGTGAAATTCTTTTCGTATCTTAGAGAACGTGCTCCAAACAGAACATTTTGAAAGACTGAAAAAGTTACATGGACAGAAGTGAAGTGTCGTTAAAAAGAGACGGAGTTGTTACAGTAGAATTAATCGAATTTGGTATTACAGAAAACATAACGGATGTAACTTTGTGATCGGGTAAAAACATTCCCTTGAATGCTGGAAAATTGCAGGCAGAAATAACAGCTGTTGTTGGAAGCATGCCTAAAAGCATTCATCGCTCTAATGGACACACTCAGAATCCTTTTCTATGATAGCTCTTTTATACACAGACAGCATATGTGTATTTTTAAGTAAGTAAATATCCCCAAGTGCAGGAGGAATATATCACTAAAAATAAAGGCTTAAGCTTCATTCCACGTTACGCTGTACAGACTGGTAGATACGGACGTTTAAAATAAGCGTGCTGTCTACGTTTTCAAGTAACGCACTTCGCTGTTACTGAACTGAAAATGAAGGCAGAACTGTCCACCGAAACGTCGGTAGCTATTTACTATACTATGCGTCGTAACATCCCAGAGGACTTCAGTCTTCAGTAACACCGCAGTAGAACCTCAAATCACACACACAGCAAAAAATGCAGACATTTAGAACTACTGCCTACTCTATTAAAGGTAACTGATTCTCACCTTAGACTTGGATGGAGAAAGGGAAGAACATAAAGTCACAGCCACATGCTTGTTACTACGTAATATACGTGGACGAAAACTAACAGAGGGGCCTTGCCATGGATCAGGCGGTCGGTAGTCACCGGACTCTTATCGCGGAAGCCCGGATTTGATACCAGGTCGTGGTGGACAAAGTGGCACTCAGGTTTTCTCCTAGTATTTCGATATTCCCCTGTCAGTGTCATTACACCAGTATCCCAAACTCGTTTTTTAATGTGTCACCGACGCTATATAAACTTAGGAACTGACAACGTCGTCGCATGTAAATAACACGCTTAAAAAATATGATTGTTAAAAAGGCACACTGTTTCCTATACATTTTTCTGTTGTGTGCAGCGTCCAGACCGCTTCTACAGACGGTCTACCCTTCTATCAAATGTGTAGCGGGGGCTTATGCCTGTATTAAAACGGTTGGAGAATGATATCCATAATACGCCCCCAATCTAGTGCCGAGGTTGTGACTGTGTGGAACTATAGATCCACTCTCCCCTACAGCTCTATGCTGTAATGCTTAATTAAGCATGGGGACAAATTTTAAAGGCCACCCTCAACTATTGCATTTTAAGATGTAGATATATGCAAAAGACACTTGGTAACATGTAATAAATTTTCGTGTATTATTAGAATGCAAGAGTCGGATACAAGCCGACGAGTATTTATGGTGGAAGATTGTTAGGCAATTTATTAGGTAAGTTTTTCTACTGGTAAGTACAGGCTTCACAGTCTTCGTTGCCTTAGCCTGTATTAAGGATCCAATAGAAGCAAGCAATAAATAATGCTCGTGGTTTGGTTACGATATGAAATGAGCAGTTGTGGTGAGCGAATCTACGATATAATTTTGCTGCTTCTTGAGGGTTTCGCGGCCTGAATTGGATATACAGGGGTATCAAATATCCTTGCCACTTCAAACGAAATGCATGGCACCTGACAGGTTGTTCTATGGTAATAACGGAGTCTAACGTTCAACACAGGCCGTACCCAAACCTCTCATTGAACACGATCCTAAAGCGAGTTCCATCCAACTTCAAAGCTGTCTGTTACTTCATGACGAACATCATAGAACTGTAGAATGTCGAATGTAGTCTGCATCTCCCCTAATGTTGTTAGAAAAATTAAGTCATGGTAAACAGGAGAAAGTTATAAGCAATTGCGGAATTTTGCTCTTGGGAGTAAAACTGCGAATATTAAACTTTTCCCCTTTGGTTTTCAGTCATAAGAAATTCTCACGGTAAATTTTAATTACAGCAAACCCGCCCTTACCCCACTGTGTGGGGACCTCAGATGTCACCGGCAATAACCAGCTCGGCCAGCACTTGGCCACATCACGTCTCGCCCATAACCGTCTTCAATTACATTTGAAATTTTATTTTTACTTACCATTCAGCTATGTCGGCGAGGTAGTCTTCCTGTGTCATTTAGATAGCTTTAGGAACTTGTTTCCATCAACACATTTGTTTATATGTCTTGTCTTCGATTTCCAAGAAAAAGAGCCATAAAGGAGATTTAAGACACAATTCGACACTTTGCAACAGGGCATTTCAGTGCCCAAACGTGGAGTTAAATATCAAGAAGGGTGGCCAGCCGCCATCCTTCAACGGATCTTTATAAGGCCGAACAATACAGAAAGGCAAATAACTATGAACGCGATAATTCTGCCGTAAGATGGGAAGGGTTAAAACTGGACGGAGACTCGTATTTCTTTTGGAAGTAATTGCCAGGCAGGATGGCTTTCAAACCCCTGACTTATAAATTCCCAGTGAGTTGTCTGGTAACTATAAACTGGCTATGACGTATAAACAATGTTCTAATTATAACTGATAGTTATAACAGGCGCTGCCTCCTCGTGGTTACGTGAGGAAGAGTAAATTCTTAAAAGCCGTATTCAAATTACAACTGTGCATCACAGCTTGAAATCAATCTTGCATGAAATAGCTGCGCATGATAATGAGATATGAGAAAGCTGAGGTACAGAATGACAATGTGTGAAACCGTCTGTCACGGAATCGCGAGTTTACGTTCACAGATTGAACACATCGGTTACCTGTGCCCCGTCGTGTTTTCATTTTCAATACACTGACAGCGTCCAAGTCAGTGATACACAAAATATAACGTAAGACGTAACAGGCTTTAAGTTCTTAAAGCGAAGGATGTATGCTTGACTAGAGTCAGTTATTTTGAGGTGATGTATCCCCATTGTGACACCATTTTCCACATCTATTTTATAAATCAGCCATACACAACGTATGATGCAAGACATAACACGCGTTATATCTTGGGTTGTACGTTGTGTATGGCTGATTTTTAAAATACATTTGGAAATTGATAACACAATGGCGTGTGTTACTTCAAAACAAACTAATATTGGTTTGTAATTGGTTGAGAATGTATTCAGAGTAAGAAGGTTTAACGTAACTGTTTCATAATATAATTTACCAGATAATTTAAGTGATGCACTGTGAAATTGAAGAGCACCCAAAGAATAAACTACAATACATGAAAAGAATGAAGATAAATAGCAAGGTAGGCACTAAGGTATAAAACACTTGAACCTGAAAATCCGAAGGAAAGATGGAAAGGCCAGTTTTCAAAATCAATTCTATTCGCTTGCATTCCGTTTCCCCGTTTATCAGCATGAGAAAGACATAGCTCAGTGGACACGACGAATAGCTCACACAGGATCAAAGATTCTTTCTAAGGGCTGGAAAATAAGGCTATTACTTTATGTGTCCATAACGGCTAGTCGCTTTTCATCGATTCGTTACTTTACACGACAAACCCACTTACTGGATCGCTCCCACACTACTTATCGGGGCAGCCGGAAGACTATAAATTATCGCAGTCACAATATGCGGATTTATTGTGATACAGGCACTGAATACAACTCGGACGAAAGTTTCCTGTCGTTGCTGATTCAAACACGAATATAATTGACAAGCATGTGAGAAGGTTCTGAGCAACAGGTTCCACACTAAACTGTAACGGACACTTGGAAGGAGAGTGCTAACTCAGGAAAAACTGAAAGAAATTAAAACGTCTTCAAGAAAATCATTGGTTGAAAGCGCTATTACACGATGTTAAGTTCGGTGTGTGTGCTATGAGGCAAAACATTTACAGCAGTACGTAATACACTTCCTGATATCATTTTTTTAAAAATCCTGTCCGTTTACTAAAGTAGCTGTTCCTTCCTGCAGCAAAACAGTGCAGCAGCACACACCAACAATTCTAGGAAATATTTACAGAGTGATTTTGGTGGCAAAATAACAATTCGTAGACTGGGGCCTTATCCTTTGCTATAGCTGAACTGGTGTGATTTCTACTTGTGGGACATGTTAGAGGGTGAGTTGTACAATAATCCTCGCACTGAAGAATATCTCAAAAAAACACATCACGAGTGTATAGTTTGATGGATAAGACGCTTGTGTGCGAGCAGCAGAAAAGCATTTCCAGCCACTTCGTTAAATATGTCGAGTAAAATCTAATAAGTACTAACCCCTGCAACTCCTTAACCTTTTAAAGCCTAGCGGTAACTTTACATACGACCAGGTTTAACATTAAAAAATTCTACGTGGTGCCCACATTGCGTTTATGTGTTTTGTACGGATCTCAGAACAAACAGCAACTTTTGCCTTATAAAACATTAAGAGACTGGTTTTTATAACCGAAGTGGAGAGTGTTTACTGCGCGGTACGCACTGAGTCCTTATATAAAACAGATAAGCTTCGTCTTTAAAGGGTTAAACTGCAACGTGTGGACGTCCCACTTACGGAGAAATGGAATAGCGGCGATCAGTGCGCTACCTGGCGTCAAGTGAAACGGTCCGGGTGTAAAGTGGTGCGTGATGTAATTTTAAGGAATGTCTCCATTACAATCTCGGATGGATAAATGAATCATATCGGGGGGTAATATCGTGTACGTGTGAAGAAAACATGTATCGTATGATGTGTACATGAAAGTGTACAAGGGCAGAGAAACATTTTTAATATCATTTACAATAGATAGAGATAGGCATAAATACATACGCCCACATGCGCATATATATGTATATGTATATATCTGTATATGTGTGTGTGTGTGTGTGTGTGTGTGTGTGTGTGTGTGTGTGTGCGTGTATATATATATATATTGCATAAACATAAAACGAACGCAATTAGAAATTGTGAGCCTGATTTTATATTAGGATTCTTACTGAATAAGTCGTGTTTTAAACATTTTGAAGTAATCAGCTGTTTTTACACGCCTCGGAATTTGACCCGCGTGGTTTGAAATGTGCCGGGCAACAGGTCAAGGATTTTCTTAAAATTTCCGTCAAATCGTATATTTATGTGGTTGCATTTGACTGTAAATTAGATAGCTCTTGACGGAAAGACGAAATTACGCGTTGCGGGTTTCGAAATCTGTAATACTTAAGCCATATTATTGACAATTTTAATGATTATATTTTTAATTTAATACGCTTCAATTTCTTTGCGCTTGTATTTCCAGTGCTTCATAATGTGTCCAGTGACGAATGACACAACATATTGTTAATAAGAGACGACTGTACTCCCACCACCGGGCAGAAGCCCTCCGAGGCGGTGCCTTAACACAAACAGCAACCCGGGCATATGCGTAAAGATCATTCATATGCAGCTCGTGAACACGCGATAGGGTGATAACTCATGGCAATCGTCCGTAGAATTCCCTCTAAATTAAATACATAAAAGTGATACCTTTATGATGTATAAGCACCCCTTTTTGAGTACCCCCTTTCGCGTTTCTTGCAGATACATCCACCGCCAATTAAAATAATTTAGAGCCTAAACCAGCAACAAAACTTTGCCATGAGCTACCAAGCAATGGTATGACACAAACACAAAACAAAACATGGTCAAGATACGAAAACAGCGAGGCGTTTTCATAAACATTAATTCTCACCCAGGGGGGGTCAGTTCTTTTCTACTGTAAGGGAAACAGACCAAGGGGGGTGAAACATCCCATAAATTACAAGATCTCAGTGAGGGGGCACTTGAAATGATGGCATAGTAAGTTAGATTTCCTATCTGCAAGAAGACCTTTCAGTAGATTGTGGTCCCAGAAAGAAAAGATTTAGCCTTAATCTTTACTATGATTAGTTTCCCTCATCAGAAGTTCAATCTTTTTAGTTTAGAAATGAAGACTTACTAGCCAGAAGCTGAGGGGTTGGTTTAATGCCCTTCAGTGGTGGCTGTTTCAGGGGTATCAATTAGGAGTTACGAAATGTGCTGGTCCCAAGAAACTATGAATAATCCCAGAACACGAAATGTAGCAGCTCACAGTTCCGGAGGATTTTCGTAACTAAGCTTCCACTGATTTTAATTGTATGTGCTGCAGGCATATTTGAAAAAGAAATATGAGCTTAAAGCCCATCTGTATTTTGGACTCATCCCGCAATTCTACAATAAAATATTTGAAGTTAGACACACACTGTATGGACTAATTTCCCGTCTCTCCGTTCACCCCCAAAATTTTACAAAGCAGGATTCTATACAACAACACTAATCACCAACAAATGCACAAAGAGAGTTTTATCATCAATCGTAACACACTCCTACATGTTTCGACCCGGGTCGAAACATGTAGGAGTGTGTTACGATTGATGATAAAACTCTCTTTGTGCATTTGTTGGTGATTAGTGTTTTTGTATAATATAGTGCACGGACATGGAACACATGAAATCAGGGTTCTATAATTTTAATTGTGCCATCCCGTTGTGCGTTGTTACTAAAATTGCAGGAACAATAAAAGTCGTATATCCAAGTGGGATCTCACTTAATGTATATGACACTGCAGTGACCACCTGTACAGAAAGGTTCTACAGATACACCTGAGGATGGCACCAAAGAATAGTGCCGAAACATGTAGCGTATAACGTGATACTTAATAAAACACCTTGAATAAAGTGGAAGTTGTGCTGTACGGCTTTTATTGTTCCTATAAGTTTAGGGTTCAGTAATGTTAACGTTGGAAACATTTCAGTCAAACTTTTTATCCTATGTGATCTTAGCAGGTCCAAATATTTCCGTAGAAAAATCACAAATCTTTTTTTTTTCAGTTGGACGAAAACTGTCACATTTTTTCCGGAATGAGTTTGGGTTATGACCTCAAGGACTTGCACGCAAGCAGTAGATAAGTTCTCTTTGAATGTATGTTGTGTCGTTGGCTATTCCGACTCGGACTTTTCTTTGTTTTCCTTCGGCGAATTCTGACATAATTCCTTTAATACTCGTGCTACTGCTGCCACCTTACTCCAGATGCCTAAATACTTATAATTCTTAATTATCGCTACATTTTACTTGTTTCCAGTTGACACCCTGCATTTGAGACAGCGTCCTTAAGTGACCTAACAAGCAACCAATCACACAGTGCTGACATGTGATTACTTTATCTCACCGCTGATACTGCTGAGCACATTGCCAATTTTCTTAGTAACATTAGATAAAACGCTTCGTTTTAGCTCAGAATAGGAGTATCACTAACCGCACGCAACACAGTCCACATTGAAAAGTTTACAGTCGCTTTTCTTGCGAAGGAAATCCCTTCGTCTTAAGGAACCTCAAGTTTCGTTACCGTGTTCATAACAGCCTGGTACTGGGCCCTATCCTGAGCCACATTATATCCAGTCCAAATTCAGAAACACTATTTTTTTAAGATGGTTGTTTTACTCGTAAATTGTAGAAGACCTTACAATTATGATTGCTCTTATAGATAACCTGATTTGCGCTATTCTATCAATGATGATGAAGCAACGACAAATAATGAATGGTACAGGAAATAAGCGTGAATATACTAATCAACAAAATTTTAACACACGTACATTGCTGTTTGAACAAAAGCTCCTTCCGAATTAAATACTATTCTTTCAGATAAAAGCTAAATAAATTTCTGACATGAAAAATGAAGCACATGGAACGCTAAAGGACAAAAAGAAACTATTGATATCCCTGAAATAAGAGGCGGGCATCAATCTATCACGATATCCCTCGTGGGAGGTAGAGGAACAATAGTCTACTGTTGTCTTCTTCACTACTGAATCTTATCAAAAACAAATCCGACGCCATAAAATTTATTGAGGAAAATGGGGTTAGATTCTTCCATACAAAACAAAGATTAATCCCTGTAACGTGAAGTAGATGGGCAGCGCCGATAATATAAAGACGTTACGATCTAGGCTACTTTTACTTTCGGGTCATATAAAAATTACTACTTTCCATGTGACCTTCAGTTTCGTCTTACCCCACACAGCTAAGACGTAACCAGCCACTCACGATTTCTTTAATGGAAACAATAGTAGCAGAACTACTACCACTTGTCACGCCTCAACGTAGCTACTTCAAAAAGTGAGTACGTCTGAAATATGCAAGGTTCGAAACACTTGCTTCTGATATTTCGTACCACCGAAAAGAAAAATCTTACGTCAGAAAGTATACTTAAATGCGTAAGTAGGGGCTAACCAATCTACAAGCCCACGGAACTAGTATGTGGCTAATGCATTTCGGGAGTATGTTAAACACTCGGTTTTTTAAAGCATATTTTATTACACAGATACGTACGCACAGAATACTTTCAGGCGCTTTCGAAAAGTTGCGAAAAACGCCTGTTAAGACTCGCCAGGTCTCTACGTTTGTCCTGTCCGCTCCCACTCGACAGATTTTCGTGAATTTTCGTAGTGGCAAATGTTCATAAAAATCTCTCGAGAAAATCCAAATTCGGATAGAATCCAATTTCATAGAGAAATAACAGGCACGTTATATGAAGACCTATGTCGCAGACCTGGGATGTAGGTTCAAAGTTTTAGTTGTTTTCTTCAGTCCCTGTAATATGTACAGAAGGACGGATATTGCTACAAGTAATTCGCACTCCTGGAGGTGCTCATTTTCATTCTAAAGCTGAATATATTTTTTTTGTGGATTTGTTCAGTACCTCCAGGAAAACTATGTGAATACTAACCTCGGAAAAATATGATCGCTTCTTCCTACAGTTTTCTAAAGTCACAATAATTTTTCCACCTCTACATTCGTCGTATACAACCTCTTTACCGAAAAGACTGCTGCGTATCCCTCGTCAGAGATTAAATGATTAGGGCAGTGTTTCCCAACTAAAGTTCCGTGGAACATCATTCAGGATTCCGGGAGAAATCGCGATATAAACATATAAATATTTTAAAGCCTGAAAATCCCAAATTTCCGTAGAAGTGTCACGGGGATTTTTGTATGACAATTGGCAATACTTCAGTCATCTCAGTGTGCTACCAACTTTGTTTTGTGGCACGTAAACGTTTTCATAGGTCGAGGTTCGTCAGGATATTAAAAAAAAAAAATTATGGGGGTCTCCCGTGCACGAAAGGTTAGGAAACACTGGGTTTGAGTGACAACACACGGAAGATATGGAAACAAAGCAAGACTGCTGAAATAACAAGTGAAAGAGAACACTTATGATGTGTTTCTGAATTTTACTCTCCTCTATTCTAATCGTGGTCCAATAAAGAAGGATGAAATGAGAGAAGCATGCGTTATAAGTGGTGTAAATGAACAATGGACGTAAAGTTTTGCCTCTAGAAGCTCATGGGACGGTATTTGTGGAAGATATATACGTAGATGTCAGTATAATACAAGAACTGATTTCAGAGAAACAAGGTGCTAAGTTGTGGACTGAATTAAAGGTAACTTCGCAGGGTTTATAATCATGGTGATTAACTTTCAGGCTCTACAAATTAGGCAGCCTCTTGCGCAGCTGCCGAATAAATCAGTCGCTAATGACGCGTCTGTGTCATGGAGTTAAGATTATTTCTGCACTTGTTATTCTTATATCATGTCAACATTCATAAAGCTTCGGAGACAAATGGTAGGAGCATCAACAAAATAATGTGCTGTCTCCGCACTTTAATTGGACATTAAAATACAGTCAGTGTTTAGTTCGACGATGAACGCAGCCTTGAGTCACACTCTGCACGTAAGACATCCGAAAACTAAGCTGCACTCTAGTACTAATTTCGAGATTCCTTTACTTGTATGGAGCCACAGATATAAAATAGAAATAACTAAAAATAAAAACGAAAAAAAATAAACATAAGGGGATTTAAGCTTATGATGTCACGAACCGTTAAAATAACTTTCAATGAGGGTTTTTACACCGTGTAAGATAATAAATTTGTATCGATGTTTCGGAGAAACGTTGTGTCTCAATCTTCAGGATGATTTCATTTGTTTCAGGTGGACAAACTTCTTCCTACTGGTCATTTGACCATCCACATGAACCAAATTCAGTCACCCTTAATTTCCAGGCAGCACTTTCCGCCGAAACTTCGGAACAAACTTATTATTCTGCACGGTGTAATAACATACAAGTCTCTCAATTGAAGTGTATAGTTGTTTTCCACCGTGCGTGTGTATAAGGGCGATAAACCGTGGCGCTTCTGAGAAGAACCCTTTTTCACAAGCGTGTGTATGTGGGGCTTCAGCCCTTCTGAGTGGCGAGCCCACGTTTCGCCGGTCAGTTCCAGTTTTGACATAGAGTTTGAGGACGACGTTATCCTTCTTGTGATATTGCACAAGAAGGCATATAATCAAAAAATGAAGTACAAATTGTGGATAAATCTGCTGCTGCTGCTGATGATGATGTCACAACCAAGCTTATCTTATATATAAACTTGTGTGTGTGTGTGTATGTATATATATGTGTATATATATATATGATGGTTCGCTGCGTCTCCTTACTATTTGTTGCGCTAGAAACATGCTCGTAGGAAAGAGCCCTTAAAGCAGTGGTTTCCAAACTGAGGTCGCGACCCAAATGAGGGTCGCGGGGGGTCTGACGTAGGGTCACAAGAGGGGTTTATGGGGAACTCGATAATTATGAAAAAAAAATAAAAACTTGTATCTAAATTTCAACAGCATGATCGAGAAAATGTAACTATTGAATCTGTGTTTATTAATTTTAAACATACTGGACCAATTACATTTTAAATAACTAAAGAAGACACTTTGTTACTGTAGGGTACAACGCAGTTGCGCTTAGAGACATCGTACATCGATTGTTCATTCAACGTCGCAGTAATACTGGGGCGGGGAGTCTATTCGACTGCACTGAAAAGACAGGAAAATTCTAGGGTCGCAGGTCATATACAATTTGCTACCTTAGGGTCACACACATGAAAGTTTGGGAACAACTGCCTTAAAGTTATCAGGTATGGCAGTTCCTTCGTGTTAAAAATCCAGTGGTCAGTGCACAAAACTAAGTTTATACGTAACAAGACATCACCAAAAATGGTAAGGTACAGTGCCTGCAAACACTCATCCAACCCACACTTTCGATAGGACGTGATCAGTTGTTGTAAGATTTATATTAGGTAAATGACAGGTTTCATACTGACTTTACCCTATCTCACTAGATGGATCTGTTTACAGACGTTTTAGTGGCATGAACACTGTCTGGTTGCCAGTGTGGGGTTTGTGGCCTGTAGGAATTGTGTTATTTGTGCTCCTTGAGGTACAAACGAATCATGTTTACCATCGATTCGACATACTTGACGGATGTTATCTCCGCGTCCCTTCGTCCCTTAGTTTTGGGGGGGGGGGGGGGGGGGGGTGGAGAGAC
>BLKM01000505.1:71626-147779 GCA_013340265.1 Coptotermes formosanus
GGGGGGGGGGGGGGGGGGGGGGGAGCGGAGACGCAGTGGACGGTGAATTGTTTCAACAAAGAACAATAAAATTAATAACTTTTAAATGTTACTGTTTTAAGTAAAGAATATAACGAACTTAAGTTGTTTTATAAAGTGGTGTTAGGTTTTTGACATGGTGTAGTCTTGTAGTAGACATCCTTCCATGGAACACACTGTCCCCTACTTAAGGATTCAAATGATCAGGAAATGGATGTAACCGGATTATATAGACAATGCATGTGTTTACTCAGAACCGCGCGAGGGGAAGAACCTGAAGACGGAGGTAACTTATGACTCCGAAATGTGGGTATCCTCCTGCAAAACTGCACGGTGTCACGATAAAGTAGGACTACAGGTAGAAGGCTGCTATACCCTGAAGATGAAGCCACTACAATATTTCGAAACGTCGGTAAATATTTTGGAGTCGACAAGGCGCTATATCGCAAAGGAATTTATACTGCAGCAACAACGTAGTGAAAACCACGTATCTCGCAGTGTAACACAATTATCTGATAATGTACGAGTATTTGGATATTTACATCTACGTATATTGACAAAATAATGTAATACAGCAGTGTGATGTACAATATGAAGAACTGCACTTGATACTGTGACCTTAAGTTATTCAATGTGTGCCCAAAAACCGAAAGGAACGGTGAAAAGTCCCAAAATAGCCTCCATTAAAACCGAGAACACGAACAGGTGCCTGCCAAATTCGAAGCATAAATACCAAGCATACAAATGCAATATTTTGTCGTGAGAATTACTGGTTTTGAAATTAACAAACGTGACATATGGAAACATCTCAGATTACAGTGATAAAAAATCACAAAGTACATCGCGCAATCGCCATGTTGTTAGATTAGCCTAATTAATGCAGGAGGTGCTTCAAGGTACCTGCTATGGTTGAGTTACATTAAGTATGGATCTCACGGGGAATATTATGAGATGGGAAGTATTTTTACCATTGCCTGTAACATATCAAATGCGTTACTCATACAAACGTGAACCTCCTTACTTGCAGGTCTGCCATGATTCCTGAATCAGAATCACCGGTCATGGTATCAAGTCCCAGTGACGTGGAGTTAGCAGGTTATCACGCATGTGCAAGAGAAGCAGTACTTTATCTGGTCAACACCGAGAAGTTACCTCCGAATGACCCCCTGGTCACAGCACTTGCTGAACATCTAAACAAGCGCCAAGCCCATGTGGAATACCAACGCCTGCTGAACGCAGTAGGAGAAAAACACAACACCTCAATACGGTCTCAGCTTGTACTAGCTGCTTACAAGGGATGTGACTTAAATTATACATAGTCCCAAAGAGTGGTCATCATTTAAACCCTAGACCAGTGCTTTTCAACCTTCCTTTCCTCACGGCAGCAAAAATGTTTCGGTACCACCAAGTACTGAAAATATTAATATCATTAAATTTGTACTCTTCTAGTTTACCTTTATAAATTCTTTATGAGTGCTTTTCTGTTCATTTAAATACGTTTAACAAATTTTTGTACCGTGATAAACACATTAAAAATTGAATCATGAAGACGCTATAGTTCACATATAACTTCGGGTACCACCAGAGGACGCTCTGCCTACCACCAATGGTAGTGTATCAGAGATTGAAAAGCACTGCTTGAGACTACTTAGACATAACGTCGAGCAAGAAGTGTAATAAGTTTTGATAAAGGAAAATATTTAACAATTTATAGGTTACAGTCCACTGTCGTTAAATAAAATTAGGCTGTATTATCGAAGACCCTTTCATTAAATGACTTTTATGCTGCAGTATTATTAATATGTACAGTTAAAGCACAAATATGTAGAAGAATACAACGTCTAAAGTTATGAATATCTACGAAAATTTTCTTGCTCTAGTATATTACAATGGAAATGTGCATTATTCCTTTTTGTGAACGGAATTTTAGGAATATCAATCTGAGCGACATGTTTTTCTCCCTGTTGTTTACAGTTCCACATTTTACTTCTTAACCTTACGAGGCTACAATCGATATGCAAAGAAGAATGTTACTATTTGTCAGTACTAACTAAATTAAGGCTCTAAGCCTCTACAAATAATATAGGCTATTATGTCGCAGGCTGCAGTATCTGTTTCATATTCTCTGGTTATATCTTCCAGTTCAAGTATCTTCCGCGAATGCAATGATTCTCTGAAGGGTTTTGACAACAGCTGGTATATTATAAACATACTTCGTAAAACAATGAAAATGGGCATGTCTAACACAATAATGTTACCATAAAATCAACAATTTTCACAAACTTATAGAGCATCTATCCAAGATTCTAGTCTAGCTTTAGATAAATAAGGTCTAACATATCCTAGTCACTTTGTCACTATAAATCAGTAACACAACAATGACCACTGTGTAATGTGAAACATCTATGTGCTGAATTTATGAATCACAGACTAGTCAAAGAAAAGCAAGACAGGCGTATGTAATTGAAATTAAACTTTATTTTTATAGATTAAATAAAGTGTGTAAGGCTATATGTTGTTCTAGTCTACTTAATATTTGATAGATGATACAAGATGTGTAATTTTAATATATTTACGTAAACTATTTGAAGAAGTTATGCATTTAAGACAATTACAAAAATAAATTGTGCAATACAAAAACACTAATCACCAACAAATGCACAAAGAGAGTTTTATCATCAATCGTAACACACTCCTACATGTTTCGACCCTGCTGGGTCATCTTCAGGGAGAACTTTTTTGTTATCGTTACACTGCGGTCCCGGCCTGCAGGCCGGGACCGCAGAGAGTTCACACCTCCAAAACAACACAGTACACAGTCAACAGCACATTCTCACTCAACTATAAAATGCAACCTTAGTGTAACGATAACAAAAAAGTTCTCCCTGAAGATGACCCAACAGGGTTAAAACATGTAGGAGTGTGTTACGATTGATAATAAAACTTTCTTTGTGCATTTGTTGGTGATTAGTGTTTTTGTATAATATAGTGCACGGACATGGAACACATTAAAATTGTGCAATGTATTTTTACTCCAATAATTTTTACAGTTATATTTTACAGCGACCCACAAAATACAGCTGTTCTAAAATGTGGCAATTGGAAATTGAACAGAAAAAGAAATGTAAATGTAATTCAAATTTAAGTAACTTGTAAATTTCTTGTGTAAGACGGTCAGTTTGCCTACCACAATGATGTCAGTATCAACTATTATAAATGTACCAAACAATAATAAAATGTATGGAAATTTTTGTAAAGGTATTTATTTTAACTACATTGCAGTAATTTACACTACTTCACACTACATACTACTGAGATATACTGTCATATTAAAACAGCTACTTGAATAAAACAATTGTAAAATTTACTATTACTATGACTAATATTTCAAATGACTAGATTAATTTTCACTTCATTTAAGTTTTTCATTACCGTGTTTGAGCTACCAGAATTTCTGAAATACACTACACAGTTGAAGTAGACTGGTGTGGAGTAAAAGTTTAGTTTAGTTCCGAAGATATGGAATTTTTCAGAAACATGTCACTTATTATCAAGCATAGAGGCAAGGAACGCCTTAAACAATACATTCTTTCCGTTATTTTAACATGTAAACTTGAGTATTTAAATACTCGTCTTTCCTCTAAAAATGCGCGCATTTGTCATAATGCCACACTGTCGCAAATGGAGTTTCTTACAAGGTTTGTAGAATTAAGGTGTACTTCTGGAACTCTCTCAGTTAAAATATTTTTACATTGTTATTTTTCGGAATAACAGGCAAAAGGGCCAAAATTACCAAAAGTGAAGAAAAATAACATGTTACTGTACTCCGGTAATTTGATGCACATCTACCGTAATACTGCAATTCAAGTTTCATTTACAGCAATCCTGCTTCTTAGGCTCGCAGAACAGACTAGGAAGTCGAAAATGTGGACGAAGAAATAAGGTGCTTTTGTTTCTTCCGGTTTACAAAGTCATTAATTTGTACGTCATCATTTCACACTTTTATCGTGTTTAGACTTATTTAAAAGGCTACGTTTTTAGTTTCAGCCATCATATTTTTTTCGTCACGTATTCAGCCACAAGTTACTCCCAGTTATAATGCCATACATCTCACATTTGCAGTTTCTGTTCCCTTGTTATACATTCACATGTCTTTCTTCGCCTCCAAGAAATTAAATCTCTTTGGATACAATGTTGTGCAGCCTGAGTAACGTGTCTCTTCTCATTTACGTTGCAGGTCTCTTTCTTCCACAAATTCTCTATACCCCAGCCATTCCATCTTTCTTGATTGGAGCACCTGATAGTAACGTTTAATGACATCCTCAACTATTTCAGTAATTCTCACACTAACGAAATATATTTTCTTATGACAAACTTCAATCTAAATTCCGACTGAATTTTTGCTTCTACTATTTGATTAAGCTGAAGTGGACAGTAATATTGCATTACAAAAAAATCCCAACTGAATCCTTTTATAACGGCTTTTCTTAAGCCACAGCAAAATTCAGTGGGCCAACATCGAAATTTGCTTCATTACTACTGTTACTTGTGGAGAAATATTTTCCTTTAAAAACTGTAGATGAACGGTAGCGAAAGGCAGTAACTGGAATTTAGTAGAACTTCCTTCTTAAATCAGTTACACTTTGGCCTTAGACATTTACGGAATCTGCAGAAGGAGAAGACAGTAGTAAATAGTTGGTCAGAACCTGAGAACAATCGATTGTGTTCCTTCGAGAAGACAAGTGCGCAGTCAGTTCGCGCACTGCCGGATGTTCCGGTCCCAACTGTTCCTCTTCCACGAGAAACCTTAGAGCTTCCTTGTGACAGAATTCGTAACCTGCCAATATCACTTCGCGGTCATGGAAGGAGATACCCACTTCATTGTAATTTTCATCATCTTCATCGTCATCTTCCAAATCGCTGTCTTCTGAAGGTGACCCTGAAACGAAAAAAAAGGTATGACTAGTGCGCAAAACCATTTTCATTATTAATGTATTATAATTGTTATATTTACTATTATATAATTATTACAATTATATAATTATTAATAATTATATTTATTATACAGAATAATATGTAATATAATTACATGTAATTATATACCGTAACTGTGACCCTCGCTACACTTTTATGTTCTATGACTTGCCGTCACGGAATTCCCGTCGTTGTCTTTGCTGTTGTACTAGTAAGAATTTTTAAATCGTGGTTAGTTGCATTTACACTTGACTCAACTGCATTTTTTCGTTTAATATTGTTTATCTGTGGACTATAACAGCCAATACAATTTGACGGGCAAGGTTCACAATTAACAGAAACCAGATTAATTTCTAGTAGATGCATTTCTCTGCGCCAAATAGAACTTAAAAATATTTAATGGATAGATACTGAAAAAGAATCAAATATTTATAGTCTATACTTCAGTTAGGATTCAGACGGCACAAGTTTAAGATGCCGTTAAATGAAATGCTTCCTGTGACAACGACTTTCATGACACGCGAGATTTATTTATGTCTGTTATTGTCTACCCAAAAATTCCTCCTTTAAGGATCTGCTAAATTTTGATCTGACACTACTCCATCTTACCAGAAAGACCCAATTCCTACAAATGTTCATGTGATACGTCGTGGAGTCCACTTCGTCCCAGTGATTTACACACCGATAATTCCTATTATATTCCATTAACATTTCCGGGAGTTCGGCGTACAGGAATAACTCTGCAAATCACACTTGCATTTTCAAAACAATTTCGGTCACACTTATAACATATATTTCATCAGCTCGAAGGCAGCAGTTTCCTGATCAGGGATACAACTATGGTCAATTTAATTTAAATGACGTTGGTCTAACCGGGTCGTCATGCGGGTAGGAGATAAAAGGAGAATGTTCCATGAAAATCAGTGACCGATGTCCGAACAGAGACAGACAGACAGACAGACAGACAGACAGACAGACAGATAGACAGACAGACAGACAGACAGACAAGGATATAACATACATTCCACAAACTCGTGACTTATTTTCATTGCCTTGATACACTGAATTTTATTTGGAGAATAAAAATAAATGAGATACATGGAAATACCTTCAGCTTCATGGCATGTGTTGGAAGAAAAAGGTTAAGAAAGGTTCTTCTAATTGTTTGTGACGATGGTACGGTATCGTTACGGAAACATTTTCTTTGTGCATCATCCCGTTCTGGACAAAACGAGAAATATGCGACATATCTAATTCCGACTCTGCCTTTGTCTTCAGGTAGATGGGAAGGTATTTAGATAAGGGTCGTCCTTATCAAATGTTCTCGTAATTGTAATGCCTCCTACTTCCTAACCGAATTTGAAAAAAGAAGAGAAGGGAATCCTAAAAGATATGCGTAGGTAACCTGTTCTTTGAAAATTTCAAATAAAGTAATATATTGATCGTTAGACAGGGTATCTTTTAAATTTGTGTGTGTATCATACAGCATGCAGCTGCCAAAGTAATTAGAAGTCACAAGAAAGAAGGAAAGAAAGAAAGAAAGAAAGAAAGAAAGAAAGAAAGAAAGAAAGAAAGAGAGAGAGAGAGAAAGAAAGAAAGAAAGAAAAAGAAAGAAAGAAAGAAAGAAAGAAAAAGAAGTCATATGTTAGCAAATGTATGTAATTAGCGGCATGTCAGTTTTCCAGTAAAATGTGCGACTAGAAGGCGTAAGGAAGTTGTTGCATAAATATTACTACCTAGTTTTCAAATCATAAAAGAGTAAAGTACTAGGCAGAGGGAAGAAAGTTAAGTCAAGGCATGGTCTAAAAGGCAAGAACTTATCTGAATAAAAGATGAGCCACTTACCTGCAGTCAGGCAAAGTACTTGGAGCTGCTTGCATCAGTTTACTTCACAGATGGAAGGAAGACATTTCAGTAATGAAATGAAGCTCGAAAGAAAAAGCAGATCATGCTCAAGAAACGTGTAACTGCCTGCCACTCTGTCAGCACATTCCATGTAAAGTACAGGCACTTTATATGGGTTAAGGCGCCTTGCGGACAAGATCAAACTTTTCGCTCCGAATCCTCAAACATCTTAAGTTTTATGACAGTAACGATAATTCTGTTTGTTACGTAAGGAGAAAGATCTGAGAGAAAAGAAACATTTTAGTTCGAACTCAGCACTTTACTGGAATTAAATGTCACTTGAAATAGTACGCAGAAAGAGGGTTTCTGACACCAGATAGACAGATGTGACAATGGACGACAGAGATATGGATGTGGTATAAGGGAAAGAAATTACACAAAATATAACAGAGCTTAAAGTGTTCAGCGTTTATTATCTCAGAGTACGTGCACTTGTGGAAGAAAAATTACTAAAAAACTTAATGGAACACACATTTTCTTGCGAAGCTGAGAGTCGCTGATCTAGCAAATACATTCCCTCTCTTTTATGGAACCCAAAATTCTCACAACAAACAACCAGAATTCATTTGTTATTCTTTCTAATGGGGCCAAAATGGAGAAGAAATCTCCTTCGACGTGATGCTAAATATGGACCATTCTAGACGGCAGCATATCCCAGAAGACGGTAATCTTAATCAGCACTGCACTGAGATCCTCAAGTCTCCCAGCTCGTACAATGTTTGAAAGACCAGTCGCTCTTTCTTTTGACAGTGATTTTTCGCCACCATTCCACACAGGACACAGGCCATACAAAATAGACGTCAAACTGAATGTCATTTAACAAAGGCGAATGAAAAGGAGATTTCCTTTAAAAATCACCGTGATTGAAATACCTTTACATTTGGTTTAACTTATAAAAAATACTTATATCGGAGATCAGTGCTCGAAAGAAAACTTCTTTTAATAAGTGTCTGATAAAAACACTTTAAAAGGCCTTTATGGTAGGATAATTACTCACAAATTCCAGACAGTTAAGGCTAAGAATTCCACGACTACCCCACCAAAGTAGACCGAAAAGCGGCGAGGCTCTAAACAAAACATTTCAAACATTCACATTCTAACGGCGGACACATTAACTTACGTTACTTCCTTTTTTATGTATTATGTCTATACCACAATAAAGCGGCGACGGGAACGTATACTCAAAGGCGCAAACAGAAAACCTTTTCCTTGGTCATCTGGAAAAACCTTGTAATAAAATACCCTTCTTCTACCCCTCCCCTTGTTCATTTATCAAGGGGTTGCACTAATTCCATTATGTCTGCCAATTTATTTACTTTCAAAAAATGGCAAAGGATAAGCCGATTTTTTTTCTCTGTTTCTCCTCTCATCGTCAATTAGTTTGCCGTGTCCCCTTTAAGGACTTAATTAAAAAAGAATCAGAAGTTTCGAAATAATTACAGCGGTACGCGATATAAAAAAGCGACTTCTTTTACAAGAGTTCATGGCCATCTTAACCTTTTAAAGCCAAGCGGTAACTTTACGTACTACCAGGTTTAACATTAAAAAATTCTACGTGGTGCCCACATTGCGTTTATGTGTTTTGTACGGATCTCAGAACAAACAGCAACTTTTGCCTTACAAAACATTAAGAGACTGGTTTTCATAACCGAAGTGGAGAGTGTTTACAGCGCGGTACGCACTGAGTCCTTATGTAAAACAGATACGCTTCGTCTTCAAAGGGTTAAACAGACGTACTACCCGAGTTTAATAACATAAAATAAACATTTAAACATACGATCTCAGACATTCTTTGATGCCGCGACATCACGGATAAACAATATTTCGAATCGGATTGAATGCCCCATTTATAATGAAGTGTTCCAGGAATGAGTCTTCATTAAGCAAATTAATGCACAGTAATATATTAGACAAATCCTTTCAGGTACACTTCGTCTCACCATATCCTTTAACTAACATGTGGCCAATTACTTTTTGGTACTGCTGAAGTATGAGTCTATTATCAGTACGTTAACATTGTCTTCACTGAGGGACAACAGGTGCATGCAACAAAACATTCCCCCTGGTGTCATGAAGTTGCAACTACCTTCGATTGTTCCTCGAACCGGTCAGAAAACAAAACAATAGTGTA
Source organism: Coptotermes formosanus (assembly GCA_013340265.1). NCBI lineage: Eukaryota > Metazoa > Arthropoda > Insecta > Blattodea > Rhinotermitidae > Coptotermes > Coptotermes formosanus. The sequence continues at coordinate 80,655 of BLKM01000505.1, forward strand.
AATGCGGGAGTGGTTAGTCACGAGATTGTGTGGATTTATAGATTATCCAGTCTGAAATGGAATCACATAGAACATAATACTTCTATGAAGTCTTTTAGTGACTTATAAATAGACTACAGCAAGATGCAACAAGCAAACGCATAACATTTCTAATTTTTACGTTATTCATACGGTGTGTATTTTTTGCAATGAGTATATTAACCAACTTCTGCACTTAATAAAATCCATTCAGAAGTATGAACTCCTATAAAACTCCCCATTCAGAAGTATGAACTCCTATAAAACTCCTACACGTTTTGGCACCGAGCTGCCATCAACAGGGAGTTATTCTGACAGAGAAATATAAGGCCAGCACGCTTAACTTAAGTTTTACATTATAAATTATTGCCTTTAATCGGATGACATATTACAGGGTAGTATGTTTCACTAACATGTTGCCAACATCTGCACAAGCTGTCCCAGTAGACTCCAGTATATACTGTGTTTATCATACCCTGTGTAGGATAATCTAATGATGAATAGTCTTTTCTGGATTATAAGGCCGAAGTTTACTTAAAGTGAAATGTCTGCAATGTTGAAATGTAAAATACATTTTGTTTCTCTGTGGTAAACACAAAATTTGCCCCCGCAAGAAACAAGGTATTTAATATAAAATGTAAAATTTGTACATTATACAATTGACAGACAAATTGTCCGGCTGGAGCAAATAAACACTAACCGATACTTTTGTAACATGAAGACTATCTCCCACACGAAATTACTTTCAAGGAAAAACAAAAATATATATCAGGTGTACGCCATGACCTATAGGCCTGCGTTCTTTTATTGTCGAATATGGAAGGTTAAAGAGCTATTTTAAATTAGTTTACACGTCATCGGCACATAACAATGCTCCTCTTTCTAACTGTAGATGCATGAAGCCGTATAACTTACTGAAAACATCAATTAGCATTTAACAGCCATCTATCGATCTGACAGCCGACACTTACGTAACCAATTGGACATGACTAAAACGTAATTGTTGTAGCCACACGATATTGTCTGCAGAAGTGATAGAAAGCAGTCCCACTCTGCAGCGATAAATTAAGGCGTGTCGCGCGTTCTAACTAAGGAGAAAATATTTCATCGTTCCCTGAAGAGACTCTTTCAACTTTTATCACTCTTAAACTCACGTTACAATTATTGAAACACAAAAGACTACAAGTATGCATTATGCTTAATAAAACTGCCTTGTTTGTAATTTAAATAATGTTTCATTTACTATAATAAAGGCATATTATCCCCTGATTAAACGTCACTGAATCTGTTTTCATCTACAAAGTTGTTTAATTAAAAATTTGTCTTCTTTTACGTTAATCCAAAAAATTAAACAACTTAGTAATATTTCAGAAACAACAGGTAGTGTCCTTTTGCAAATCGTGAGCTAGAGGGCATCTGAAAAACAAAGAAACCATTCGAACGTATAGCATGTGATTTACTTTTTTTTTAATGCTGCTATATCAGCTGCGTAAATCCAAAACCTTGAACTTTAACCCTTGACCACCTAACGGTCAGTACATACAGTACATCAACAGGGTAAAATCCGCATTTTGCCACTACAGTGTATTTATATATTCCGCATAATCGCTAGAATAAAGAGCTATTTTTTTTCCAATCTGCATCCACCGACTGATATTTGTAATGGAAGCACACTGTGTTCTTTTTCAGGTACGAACCGAAACTTTATATGTAACTGCCCAGTGTGAAACTACCTCGGCTTTTACGTTATATGCAAATCACGCAAATTTTAGTCCTGTAGCAGATGTGTGTGTGTGTGTGTGTGTGTGTTTGTTTGTTTGTCCGTCTGCAAGGTGCCTTTTCAACTTGTGTGTATGGTGCTGTGTTTGGTGAGGGGAGGAGGAGAAGGAGGAGGAGGAGCGGAGGAACAGTTGTTAGGAAATCCGGTAATTAGAAAACCTGAATCGAAGCCAGTATTCTCCACAGTGACTATTTCAGTACGTCCATTCCTTTCGACTCCAACACCATAATTTATTTCGCAGCAGCGTGGGACTGAAGACACGAGAGCAGGTCTGTTACATGTGGGCCGCGTGTTGCTTTCCACGGTTAACGGTGGGTAAGTATTCATTACGCCAGGGTCACGAGAAAGTTGACATTAGTGGCCCCCTCCAAACCGTCCATTTCTGAGGTTTGAAATTAAGGGTATTAAACAGAGCATATTTACGTAACGACAGTTCATTTTACGTGTGGGCAAAAGGGCCCCCAGTTTATATACTGAAGTAAACTCAGACAGTCCGACTGACATGTACAGTGACTTACTTCGCTACTTCTAAGGAAACTTCGGGAATGTTTCCTAATCATTTCTCTGTTATCTACAAATTATGTTGCTCTGAAATGCCGACTGCTTTTCCTTTGAAGGCATTTATAGAATATCAGTGGAAATAAACACTATCTTGTCCTGATACCTGTAGCTGTCTGTAGTTTTACTTCACTATAAAACCTGAAACGTCGATTTCTGTATAGCAGGCAACAGTGCGTTACATGCCATATGACAGTAGCCTTCTGATTTTATTACTGAATTCTGCTGATCATTTCTATTGCGAGAAAATCACACAACATTTGCTTGAGCTGTTACAACAGCAAGCAGAGTTGATTTTACAGCGCCTGACCATGAAGATAGTGAGAGAGAAGTATGAACCAATTTAACTGACTACATCCTGTTGTGTTTGTGGAAAGTTTAAAAATAAATCGTTTAATATGTTGTCGACTACAACTACTTCTATTTAGATCAGCTACGTGTTTCGGTCCTGTATATATATAACTATTACATTTTAAGTTATTTTAAAATATTGTGTTAATTACCCGATGATGGTCGTAAGCGACCTAAACATTTACCTGTTTCTGTCTAAAAGATCGTGTTCGACGGCACAGTAAACCATTTGTTTTCGGAAATATGAACCACGTTCAAAATGGAATATTTCGTTAACAGCACAGGACGAATTAATCAGTAATTTTTCCAACAATAATAATAATAATAATAATAATAAACACATACTACTCGTAAGGCACTACAAAATAAAACAACACACACCTTAAAAATTAACCAGACCCACGGAATCGAGTTATTTTCAAAGACCATGGGATTATGCACCACACGTACAGATACGGTATTGCAGTTTACAAATTAATACACCACTGTACACATTCGTCACCATGTTAAATATTCACATTTCTGTGTCCATTTCAAGGACAGATACTGACAAAATCAGAATTAAGCGAGTCGACCGTTAAACAGACATACACACAGGGCAAAATAAAAATAGACAAATAGGATAACAACAGTCATCAAGAAACAAGGGCAAAAGACAGGACTGAAGTATGGACTAGCGACGCAGTAATATAATAACTATGATAGGGAGTAGTTACGAAAATAGTCTTGTAATTAAGAACTGCAATGATTAAGAAATTATTTTAAGTTTAAAGTGGCTTTAACTATTCGTACGTAACACAACATTTTTTTCACATATTGACTAATTATCGCGCACTTGCAATATTATAGCTAACACAACTCTATGGCTCACAACTTAAAAATTAGTAATTTTTTTTATCTTTGCGACTTGTCGGTGGCTTTTTCATTACTCGGCTTGTCCAGCGATATGTCAGCAAAATGTTCGCTTGAGAAAATCTACCCATAACGAAGTGTCCTTTTGCACGTTGATTAGTTAAGCCATTCACGGTACTGAAAATAGTGTAGTTCGCTTAAGATTGTTACATCTCACAATCCTTTTGAACGTTATGTTAATTTTCCCAAACAAAATTCTGACGTACTAGATAACGAACAACGTGTGAGCATAGCCATATGAAACACGTAAGCTAAAAAGTTACAAATAAATAACGTGAAAAAAAGATAGAATCTAGACAAAGAGAGAATATCTTCACACCTAGTGATCCACAGGAGGTCCTGTGTCCTTTAGACAGAACATTATCTGCCGTGAGGATAATGATCTCTTGAGAACGAGTCCAGTTACTGCTGCTTCACCATGCAGGATTGGTCTCAGTGGCAGCGGACATAGGAGGCACTGGTAAAAGTCTGCTTTCATGGTGCTCACGGCCTGCCTGACACAGTTCCTGCTGTCTCAGCGGAAGCCCAGAAATAAGAGCTAGTAGATGCTGCATACACAATGCCCGCATATGAAGTTTAAACACGTCTCCCCACTGAGATGCAATGAAGCTGTAGCATCGCCTTACAAACCGACAATATAGTTTGCAGCATGTAGTGAGCAAGGAACCATTACTAGCACAAGGGCTTACATACTAACTAACGCGAAATACGTATTATAATGGAGTGAGAAGGTATCCAGAACTAAAGGAGACAGGAGTTGGGCAAAGAACATCACGAGAAACTGTACAGTTTATGCTAAATATCGTTACGTAATTGAAATCACGTGGGATCCCAGGTGACGTGGGAAGTTATTCTAATTCGCCATAGAAGTTCTTCATTTAGGGTGTATTTAACGATGCTGTGTGTAGTCTACACGACATATCGTTTAATAGAATTGGACGACTCCTGATGAATTGTAAAATATGTGGAAGAATGCGACCGTGGCGTAATTTGAATGTCCTGACATTTTTCTCGGGCAGGACTGACAAAAACCATGAAAAATATTCTATCGGAGTAGCCGATGCCGCGGTCGACATTATCACACAAGTCAAAGACCTTACTGTTTGATCATACTGGCTGACGTTAAATTAAAACCTCAGCGTCGCAACAGAAAAAAACAACAAAATACGTGTTTATGAAATGGGCTGTCTTATGTAGCAAAAATGAGAAGAAATTTGCAAACTTTTGGTGAGATGAACCGTTTTTGAGAGTATACCAACATCTCGTATGATCGTCTGGTAAAGTAGTGTGTGGGAAAGAAAAGTCGCAATGTCATTCACAAGCCTACTCCTACTGTACACCACAAGACGGAATTTAATGTCAGCTACAAAGACTAGAACAGTTTCAAACTTGTAGCTTGCATGGTACGAATGCATTAATGCCATACGTTTTGTGCACAGAATTTCAAATATACCTGATTAAGAGCAGAGTCTCTGATGTGGATCCCCAATGTTTGGCTCTGTCCAGCACACATACGGAAGTCATTCAACACTTGTTACCTGATTCTTACCACATACATTAACACGAACTTGCAGAGGGCCTACCAGCCTTGAAATTCTACACAGAGTAGCGTGTTAAGCCTTTTTATTATGCCAATAATTTCCACAGTGGTGCTCTTGGACGGTTTCTGTCCCCAAGTCAAAGATTTTCTTACAGCTGTGACAAAATTCGAGGTACTATACTTGAAATCATTATTAAGATATCACGGCTCAAGACAAGTGTAACGACACGAGGATTGCAGGTAAATAATTTGTGTGTAGTAAGAACAAATAGTGATGTCTTGCGGACGAACAAAACGTTACAGGATTTCATCAAAGAAATATACACATTTAGTTCTACATTAAGCCATACATTTTTGCCGAGTGAAAGATGTATTACGCCATGGATAGAATATTAAAATTCTTTTGTATATTTTCGTCACAGTCCGGTCTATAATGTCCTACGAAATTCCTGAAACATTTACAATTACGGAAGTGTTCGTTTCTGTCTTGGAACAGCCTTCAGGCCCTAATCCATACAGGCTGAAGAAGAACATGAAGAAAAGAAAAACACGTTTTTGGATAACCCAGTGTGTCCTTTCACATCCGATTAAGCCCAGTAGCCATTAACATTATCCGATATTTAATTGGGTTAGTTTCTTGCCATCTCTTCTAGGCAGCAGATAATTAAGATCATGAAATATAAGCAGTGAATGAAGCTGAACACAGTATTCATGTTATACGCAAACTGTCAACAGAGACTGATATCTCGATTGTCTAAGCAAGGCAACCTGAGCTCCAGATAAACTATATTACTCATTAGGTTCATAATTACATTTTTAGTTTTTGCAGTACAATGTCGTTGATAGATTATGATTGATGAATCAGATCACTGATTAGCTGTGAGTTCTGTTAATTAGATGGCGAGGAATTAAGTCGATGACAAATACCGAGTAAGCATGATGATCGAACATTGACAATCATCGACCGCGGCTCCAATATAATTTAAAGTTGTTTTCCTTTTCGTACAGCGGCGTCTTAACCAGCCGACCATTAAAAGCCCTGTATACTACAAGTAGCATTCTGTCAGAAAACATGTACCTGATAGTAACAGCACTAGTCTAATGGACAATGTGACCTAAAGTAAGAAATATTCCTCTATCGGAAGAAAAACTGACAACCTGCAAAGGGCACTACTCTGCAAGAAAGCATTTACATATTGTGATTAGTGCATTTACTCAGCATTTCCGATCAGTTTAAACGTAATACGTGACACTACATCTAGTTGTAATCCAGAATATGTGGCGAAGTTTTCTCCCGGAAATGGCCGCACGGAAATGTAGGGGTTGTCTTATGAACGAGACATTATTTCAACTGATAACTGTACATAAGAACTGCACGCATGAAGTGAAATATTTCCGTCAAGAGGATGTACTGATATACGTTCGTAAAATACATAGGATCAGTTATATGCATTATGTTTAGTTTTCTGTCTGCCTCTCCGAAACTTTATTAATGTTTTTATTATATTTTATCACTTTCTTAGTTTTTTTCTAAATACCCAACCGGAAAGACGGATCGTCCGATATGCCGGGCCGCCTTATATTAGGTCTTATACAGTGTACGGTACGTATTTGAAACAGCTTTTAAATACCGCACTGCAGTGCAAAATTAACTTCATTCTGAAAGCTACCTTACTGCTTGGTACACGTAAATGAAGATGCCAAAGCTGCTGACGGCTTGTGCTCAAACATTCCAAACTGCAGATTTGCGTGAGATGTTGGCATACGGCAGCCCCGGGCACAGAAACTATTACAAAAACAACACATGGAGATTACCGTGGTTATACGGTCCTTATTATACATCCCGTAATCTCATTCTGTGAAACAGGTCGTTAATCCACCAACCTCTCCTCACTTTATCTCAGCTTACATGTATTTTGTTTCCATTAACCTACGTACGATGAAGTTTATAAAAACAAAGGAAAGTGTCAGTTTAACGGCCTTTAAAATTACCTTCAGCATCCGGTAATCAAAAAACAGTCACCTTCAATGAAGCGTATCGTCCATTTTATCCTGTTTTCTGTATACAATACGCTTGGTGGTTTCGGAACAGTACCGCCATCAAGTGAGAAGTAGTGGAACTAAAACCGATGCCAAATAAAAAGTGATTAAAGTTATAAGAAGATGATATTCAAAATGTTTACCTTCTATAAGGTTCACAGTTCCTTTCTGAATTTCTGGACCAAGAAGTGATAAAAAAAACATTTAAAAGACAGGTCGTCTAAATTAAATACAATAATTTCCGTTCCTACCTCAAAGGAAATATAGTTCATGTCCATTTTAAAGATAATATGCTTGACTCAATAAAATATTCATAGGCTAGCAGCCGCGTCAGGTGGTCGAACGGCAAGTGAGCCTAAGTTGAGAACCACTTCTGTCTCTGATGACGAGGACAGAGATTGTCCTCGACACGTTGGTTTACTCACCGTTCAACCACCTGACGCGGCTGCTAGCACGAGAATATTTTATTGAATTTAGTCGCCATGATACCCTGAAATTATTATCCGGTTGATGATGTTCGGGGAAATAATGGTTGTTTGCTGCGTAAGTCATAGGAAACAGAAGAACACACTGTGGCAAATTTAGAGCAACAGTACACAGACACATCGGGAGATTAGAGGGTCAAATAGGGAGAAAGTGACAAGGGGACTCCTTTTCGTAACTTGTTCGTCTCATTTAACTGTTACGGATTACACCCACGAGGCCTGTTCTGATTCATTATTTGTTCCAAAAGTGTGGATCTTAAGCATTTCGTACATTTATACTCGTAGATTCTTTTAACGACACTTTCAGTAGCTCAGATTGTGTAATGTCTAAGGAGAACAATGAGTTGAGAAGGATCTGTGAAGCTGGTTAGGAAAGGCCAGAGAGAATGGTAAGGTTTTTCCACAAGCATCCCATGAGAAATGACTGCTGTTACTCAAAGCGTTCTGTAGTGACTCAATGGAATGTGATGCGACTCAGGGGCTTGGATATGGGTTAGCTATATTTAATTCTGTGCATTGCAAAGGTGGATGTCGTTGACATTTTAAGGTTGGTGTTCATTAGACACAGGATGTTAACAGACTATAACAATTTCATTCTTATAACCGGTTTGTACAGATAGGAGAGGCAGAAGTGTAATCAGGCATACAAACGACAGAGTATGAGTACGCATTAATGTTCCTTAGTTTTACTCAAAATGGGAGACCTTCTAGAGTCTGATGTCTAAGGCGTTTATGGCTAAGTTCTAATCGATCTAAATACACATGAGTAAAGATGTGAGCAGCCTATATTCAGAACTCCAGACATCCAAACAAGCTAAAACGACAGCACCGCGTCACACATGAGGTCCAAACGCGTGCTGATGAAGAAATTAAGTCCCTAACACAAACTTGACTCTTTATATGCCAGTTCACGTACAGGCATTAATTCAGAAATCTAATTATTTCTAGAGATAACTAATTACACTGTCATTATAATAAATTCTATAAAATAAAGAACTTATATAAGAAACGTACAAAAAAAAGGATAATAAATCTTTCTGAAACTCATTCGGTGTGTTTACTGCCCTAGAACACTATTCATCGATGTTTAGATTATAATCGGATCTGGCAACACTGTAGCAACACAAATTAGGCCTTTTATTAAAGCCAGAATTCATTCTTTTCTTTCTACGTGATAAACAAATAGCAGCTTCTCATCACATCAGGCTTTGTACAAATACCCCCATACCAATTGAAGCAAGTTTTATTCTTTTTAAAACGCCGAAGCCGTAATTTGAATTTATAAGATCTTCATACGTGACTGATTACAGGATACAATTTAAAAGAAAATGTGACTTCACTAGGAAGATATTTTGTTTAGCTCCCCCCCACTCCACACCAGAAACCTACTGCCTGTCAAGACGAGTTACAAATTTTCAAATGACTGTCACTGGTTGTTACCGAAGTTAATAATTTCAAAGTATGGATTACATCTTAATAATGTAATTGTATACAATTACACGCTATAATTATTTCGTAAATACAGTTGTCTTACATCTAGAATAGGAAGTAAAACAACTCTCTGCCCTTCCCCCTTTTTCTAGCTTCACAATCCCGTAATTAATTTCGGAGGAGATTGGTCTTATCTTAGTTGCTAGGAGACGAACTTCCTAACCACTTCTTTGATTCGATTGACTGTCCTACATATAACAAGAAGAGAAACGCCCTTAAGTGGTTCTCCTCTCTGATACACATTCAAGATTATCGGCGTTCGACTGCTGGTTGACAGATGTAATTAAGACACTTACTCCTGTAGGCGAGTGTTGCTGTCTGTCCGCTACAAAATGGGCCGTCTAACCAAGGCGCTTTCTTACCGAGTGAGAACAGTGTTCTATAATTAGGTGGCAAGGCTCCAAACCTAATAATTAATTACACACAAATTATTATAGGGGCCGTAGCCGGAATAGGGAGTCGGTACAGCGGCTGGCTAGGGGCTGCAGGGCCTGGGGCTCGAATACCGGCAGGTACAAGAATCTTTCTTTTCTCCGAAACGTCCAGACCGGCTCTGGGCCTCATTCAGCCTCTTATTCAATGGTCAAGGGGATAAAGTGGCCGGGACGTGAAGTTAACCACTCACCTCCACCTACTGCTTAACCCTTTAAAGATGGAACGTATCTGTTTTATATAAGGACTCAGTGCGTACCGCGCTGTAAACACTCTCCACTTCAGTTATAAAAACCAATCTCTTAATGTTTTATAAGGCAAAAGTTGCTGTTTGTTCTGAGATCCGTACAAAACACATAAACGCAATGTGGGCACCACGTAGAATTTTTTAATGTTAAACCTGGTCGTATGTAAAGTTACCGCTAGGCTTTGAAAGGTTAAGTAAGGAACATGCGGATCTATGCCCCTGCTGCCACTATATGCCTCCATGGCGTGAACAGTGACAAATTTAACTTTCTTATGGGCACCACGCTAAGTGACAGAACAGTGATATCCTGTCGCTAGCTACATTTACTGACATTTTGAAATTTGTTTTTTTCGTTTCTCGGAAAATTCATCAAACGAAAACAGACATATTATTATTCTGGGGCGTAACGCTCTGTCGTTGGACGAGTGGTTACCGACGCTTCGAACCAGGTAGCACCTCCTTTTTCAGAATGAAGCAGTTCAGGCTTAAGCATTTGGCCTCTAAATCTGTTTGTTACATGATGAGTTTCGTCAGTCCATCTCCTTCCACAAAGCATTTTCGTTTAAATTTCTCCGGTTGTAATATCCATTCGGTATGAAATAAAACGTCGATGTTTCGGAGACAAAAACATTCTACGACAAATTAAGCTTTATTCCGTACACACTGTTACAGCTAGCGGCTCTAGAAGTCTTTATGTGTACAAGTATAAGTCGTTAGACTGTCTAAAGTTAGAATCAATTTCAACTCCACATTCGTCATATAAAAGAAAACGTGTACAAACGTCATCTTATTTATTTTAATTTTACACCTCATTATTTTAAACTAATTAAAGAATCACATACTTGAAACACACTTCTTGGTGATCATGCCATACATCATAAGTTTATTTGGACATTTCGGAAGAACGTGCTGCCACCTGTATTAACTTAGAGGAAAAAACGGTTAGACACATTTCCTCCCTTATTTTTCGATACGTTTTCTCTTTTAATTCAGTCGCCCTGAAGATGGAGGCAGAGTTTTTCTCATAAAGGTCCGAGTGAACATATAATTTTACACTGTATAGTAAACTAGAAAACCCCCATTTCAGCAACACACGCCTTGAAGGCCTGAAAACTTGTACGAAGGAAAACACTCCGGACTTTAAAATTTCCCATCAGCATTAAAGTGGTACTTGCCCTATCTTCCGCATGTATAATTCGGTGTGCTGAAACAACGTGCCTGTCAACATCTGTAAAGAGTTCTAACCACACGTCACTTAGCGTCTATTTGACCGCCTGGCGAGTTATTAAATATGCATGGGATACCTTAGCCATATAAATGCAGCGCACAGACGGTGTAGGTGGCACCACGCCATTAATCGCCCTACCTCGCGCACAGCGATCGATTCTGTCAGATCGAAATAAATGAATGGAGCTGTTATGGAACAAGCAGAGATGAGGCAGTTAATGAAGCGTGTAAGAGACGGCAATGAATGTCTTCCCCTCCCCTTGTTTCCCGGCAATTCGAAATTTTGTATTTGCTAGTGATGAAGAGTTTGAATATCCAGCAGGCCTAAAATTGTTTTTAACGAAGTTAATTTAGCAGGTTAGTTCTACAGAAACTGTTCACTGAGTTAGTCAAAAACGTTTAAACATGCACAAATCTAAGTATCGGTTATTTATTTCAAACAGCCGTGAGAGTAGCCTCAATAGCAGCGGCACGCACGCGCTGCAAACACTCTAACACATTCCTTTAATAATTATTCTATTATTAGACGTCTTGTTCTTTTAAGCTGTCTGTTCTATTCAGGTGCACTGGCCAACATGTACTGTACACATTTCTCATACCTTCCAAGCATGCAAATTTATTAGTCTGAAATTTACCGCTACAGCAAATAAAAAAAACTGTCATTACAATTAGAATCCTTAAAGAAACCGATAACCTTCAATTTTAACTATCTGCTTGTCTCCCTGGCCTTCTATCCGTCCGTCCGTCCGTCCGTCCGTCCGTCCGTCTCTGTCTGCCTGTCTCTGTCGGTCTGTCTGTCTGTCTGTCTGTGAAACACTCCCTAGTGATGTAACATTCCACATCGGGCCGAAAGGATTTTTAATTGGAGGGGCCAGTCCGGTAGACTGAAAACTTTTAATGGAAGAAAGGAGAGAGAAATGTGTTTTTGCAGAAAGTTTTATTTTGTGCAGAAGCCCACACAACGCCTACAACAAGGACAGCAAATACGTTGTTGTTGTTGTTGTTGTTGTTGTTGATGATGATGATGATGATGATGATGATGATGATACCGACGACTGTCTGACTGACTGACTAACTAACTAACTAACTAACTAAATAACCAACTAACTAACTCCATGGAGCAGAGCCCTTGAAAAGCTAACGGGTCCTCAGCTAGTCAAGAAATGTCCCGCAGTTTGTGGAACCCGAAGGTTCATTACCGCATTTACAAGAGCCCGCCACCTGTCCCTATCCTGAGCCACCTCAGCTTGGGTCATACCAAAGAATCAGTCGAGGCCCGAGGTTTTGTAGGCTGTTTCGTAACATGTTATGTTTTTACAGCGAAGAGTTATTAGCACCTCGCCCAACCAACCTGGAGGACCACCCCTTGTCGGCTGTCCGCTACTGATTATTCAATGTATTCGCAGCTACCCTTCGTAACTGGACGCCGTTCCTCCATCCGGAACCTGAGGAGGCGCCACGCCGTGGCGACAGGGACCTACTTAACACGGCCGACGATGACAACAAAGATAATAATATTTTATGTACATATATATATATATTTATTGCGAGGCCTTTGGTACATTTCGTCGTTCTAGCACGACAGCAAATTTATCAGTTAAAGGTACTGCCACATTTAGTGACGCGTCTATAGAGGGACTACCACGGATTCAAATCCCAGCACAGACAGTACCTCTATCTCGTATGACAATCCAGAGCGCTCCTGGGTCCCACCCAACTTCCTATCCAACGGGGACCATGGGCACTTTCCTACATAAAAAAAGCATATGAGAATAAGGCCTGCCACTCAAAACAATGTGGCGTTAAGACAAACAGTGTAGCTTTTCTTCCACGGCTAGTTAGTCTTTCATGTCTCGAAGGTTCAGTATGGGACAAATTCAAGTTTACCTGCGGGCAACAGATTCAGTTTCTCAAATTGTGAATCACTGAAGAACGTATAGCTACTTTCTGTTGGGCAGTGGGGACCTCTTTCTTCTCGCATTGGTACCAATGTCGTCAGGAAGAGACGCCATGATTCCACTGTCGCTTTCGTTGGTGGAAGATGAATGGCGATCCAGCTAAATACACTAGTTTGTAGAAGTACAGTCTCACAAAATTATAAAGCACCCATAATTATAACCCAAGCGTTAAAGACGAAAAAAGTTCACAGAAGGCCAATACTGACATATTTTTGCGAACATAAACGAAGCAGGAATTGCGCACTGATTTATGTGTTCATTTTCACGCAGTTTTCGTTGCAATTCTTTCTCGATTCTAAACAGGCGTGACATCAAACATTTGAAAACTATACAATTTGGCCTTCGCAACTGCAATGTATTATTGACAGGCGCTCAAAAATAAATATACTTAAAAGGAAGGAAATAACTTTATCAGCAGTTGTCAAAGCAATTAATTGTTTCTAGTACCCGCACGGTTATTTGAATATTTTTGGTACAATGATTTTAAGACGCTTAGTAGAAGCATATCTATTCTTCTCGTACTTTATTTTACAGTATAACAAAAGGACTATTCACAATAAAATTTGTTATACTTTAGCAAACACTAATGTCTAGTTAATTATTTAATATCACGTTGAAAATGCTCGAGTTACAGCATAAAACTCTTTCAGATGACAATAGAAATGGTAGCTGCCAATGTAATATATTTTGCTCCTCTGAATCATAACACCCAGTAGATTAAAATATTAATCCCTACCACCTCATATGTAATACACTAAAATATTGCTACTTATGTCTCAGAAGATTTACCTGCCTCCAGTTTCAGAGACCAATTTTTTTTACGTAAGTTTATACAAAGAACTATGCATTATTTATATTGCATTTTGCTACAGTAAAAAATAAGCAGGTGTACCTTAAGTGTGTAGAACATCATACGGCAAACAAGTGTTAAACAACGGAGGTTTCAATGCAAGCACAGAATATAAAGCAGGAGACTTTGATACGAGAAACTTCGCAGCTCGGTGCATGTAGACATGAAGGAAGGTGAAGATACTAAAGCACGAATATAATACGATCTTCACTACCTTAAAACGACTCTTCATAAAGCTACAAAGACAGCTGTGAGTTCAAGCACGGTAAAATATACATAAAACGGAACGTGGATTGAAGGGAGACTTACCCTTATAGTTACACTTCTTCCATCCAGAAAATAAAACGTGAAATGTAATGTAAAATTACTTGCTAGAAGTTACCTTGGATGAACATTCCTGTCACAAGCAAGATTAAGTCCGACATATGACAAAATACTGTCATGGGCTATAAAATATAAGGAAAATTAGAATAACGTGAAGAATAAAGGGTAGAAAAAAAGCTACGAAAATATAAGTAGGTCCAGTGGGGAGGTGGTGGAATGTTCTTGTTTTTAAAAGATGTAATATTGCATTCTAAACAGCATACATAAAGCAATTTAATAAAACTCGAAAGTAATGGACGTTTCACTTTAGGGCAATGTGAAAACACTAGATTTGGTAAATATGTTTGCTTTGTGAGAATTACGTATAAGAAATCAGAGTTATTTCGCACCATACGTTAAGTTATAGATAATAAATCACAACCGTGGCAGCTCCTACATAAGTTTAATTTTTATATTCCCTTTTTAAAATTCCTCATTATTTTGTGCCCTGTAAGAAAGTTAGTTTGGTTACAAGTCAATATTGGTTTCATCCAGCCTAAGGGGATTTCTAAAACTCAGAGATAAAAGCGTGGCCTGTTTCATACATAAACTTTAATACTGGAACCGACCGCGAGATGGCATGAACGTTTGAACAAACATCCAAAGTGATACATGGGGTTAAACGCCCTTTGGGCTATATCCCAATGCAAGGCCCATATATTTTTTATTTTATAAAATGAATGTAGAAGTGCTTATTAAATTCTTTGTGGAGGGAAAAGATGAAATCATTATGCATAAGTTTTCCGTTGCAAGGCGTGAAAAGACAGCTCACAATATGTTCAGCGTAAAGTACTGAATTAAGAACGGTGCGTCAGTTCGCACGTGTACATTCTGCGTAACAGCCTTCTATACTATGTACGCCGTGTTTCTGTTTCTCGACTTCTATGCGATTATCAAGTTCTCAAGAAGAGTTTTGTTACACGGAGTTCATTGTTTAATTAAAATAGTAACAAAAGATAACGATAAATATAAGACGGTTGGACAGAACGCCAAGCTGTAACCACATACAGAGTAGCAGAAGGGCTTAGTATATTCCAGTCGGCGAATTTTCGGCTACTTAAAGGCGTTATTTTAACTGAATAAGTTATTATAATTCGACAGGCAGGGTTAATGTACACTGAAAATGAGGTGGTAGAAAGTGTACGTAACTTGTCTTAAGGTAATGTCCCCAACACGTATTTGAAAACGATAAATAAAATCACAAATATACTTGATAAACATAATCGGTTCCTGGACCGAGATTATTAACTGAGACTCCCAATATGCATCGTAACTATTTCTTATCATTCAAGGGCAACGTTCATACAGTTCCTTTACTCTGAGTCTTACTGTGAACCAGACTACACTTGAACCAATATGGAAGTTGTACGCAACAAGTTATGAAATATATTGCTGGAGATGACATCGCCAATCAACGTGAGATCTCAAAAACTGATAAATATATAACTTTTGGGTCGGACAGCACCCACGCTTTTTCGGGGCGGCAAGGTGATTTGTGAGAAATAAATACAAGGCACAAACAAAAAAGCATACTTGCTGCTTGCTATACCCAAACCACGTGACTTATAACAGGTATACGTAACATACAGGTGCATTCAAATGTTTTTAACATTAAAGCTTACAAGTACACAGTCTCTGGATTTAAATTTTAAAATAAATAATTTCTTCCGAGAGTGGATTACCTTCACAGAGGATGTGACAGCACTTATTTAATTACAGTTAAATCTGCCTACGTCGACGCGGCAAGGGAGAGCACTTTTAGCGTTGCAAGCAGTTTGCGTTTAATACGGGTACTTGCAGTTAAATTAAAGATCCTTGGGACTACGACAGTTTTCCTCTGAAGACGTTATTCCGTTCTTTCCAGGTACCGTTTAAAACAAGTCTCGCTGTAATTAGTAGATGCTCGACACGATTCTGATCCATTGTCAACATCTCCCATCCTAACCATCCAGCTTCCTTAGGTCCATTTGATACCATCCCATCTTCATTTAAGTTTTCCAAGTGTTGCTTTCCAAGAGATTCCGCATAATCAGTCCTATTTAGAAAGTCGCCGACTTAGTAGCAGAACCGAAAGGCTTCACACTGCTATTGCCAAAGCTTGCCACTTGTTTGATCTTCATTTTATCAAACACTACTGGTTCTCTGAAAAATGTGATTATCTTATTTTCAAAGTGGTCTTGGTTCTCTCACGTCTAAAACTCTCTAATGCATTTTTAATTATCATCTTTCGAGCTGCATGTCTAGCCAGTTGGTACTTCCTTGACTTTACGACCCTGTAACTGGTGGAGGAGAGCTGCGTAATTCTGAATCTCTTCTTACGTATGCCTAATATTGTCCTTTCCCGAAGTACGTTTTTGCTTGAAGAATTTCAATATTCTTTGATACACAGGCGTACCACCGGACCCTTTCCATATTCTTAAATAATATTCACCTAAGAATAATGCTCACGCATTTAGCAATTTGGATATCTTTGTATTTTATTTTGTCAAAAGTAATCTGATCATGTACTGGTACAATTATATGGACTCCTGCACAATCTGCAGATTCTTGAGACAGCCTCTTTTCATACTTTCCACCGTCTACAGTTTGCCGTAACCTCACTATAACCTTCATCTTCTTCCGTTTAGTTAACACGATAATTCATCAGGGTTACTCGCATTTGCAGATAAAGGGTAACCCAACTAATGTACAGACAATTCTAATTCACGTAAATTTTCATACTGTATTAAGAACTCAGGATAGCAGGCCAATCATAAAAATGATTAAAAACCATGTCAGGTAAAGAAGTCATCCGAAGAGACTGTTTGACGTGATGCGACTGGACGGGGGACGTACCGCTTCATTACAAAGTCACTGGAGCGTGTGAAGTCATTAGTGTAACCTTTAAGACTGCTGGGAAGGGAGGGGGTCGCGACATACGTCACAGCTCTCAACCAGTGATCCACTTCACCGCGTACAATCACGTCCCAGAAATGTCCCACACAGACAATTTTCATCCTGCATTGTCCATAATAAGGGAACACGGACGGAGGTACTCGCATCGGAACCAACGGTGCGTCTTCGGAAAAATGACTTACTGTGTTGAATATGTGATAAGAGGTGGATGTAGGTGAAAGTGAATGAGCGTGGGTGAGTAAAAAGGGTGAACTCGTTGAGCGTGTAAGGGAAAGTAATGTATGAGAGAAAGTAATGTATGAGAGAAAGTAATGTATGAGAGAAAGTAATGTATGAGAGAAAGTAATGTATGAGAGAAAGAGGCATGCATCAGTGTGAAGAAGAGAGTCAATTTGTGTCAGGGTGCGAGTGAACAAATACGGGTAAGGGTGTCGATGTATCTGGATGAATAGGAGACGGTCAAGTTTGAGTGAGGAAGAGAAAGTTGATATTTGGGTGTAAGAAAGGGTGGTGAATGAGTAAGAAAGGATAAATGCGGGACAGAGAATACCGAAAGTGAATGACAGTTGTTATGTAAGAGAAACAGCGGCTGGAATGGCTGAGTCAGACAATGAGTATGACAAGCTTCATGTAGTTACAAAAACACTAATCACCAAAAAATGCACAAAGAGCGTTTTATCATCAATCGTAACACACTCCTACATGTTTCGACCCTGCTGGGTCATCTTCAGGGAGAACTTTTTTGTTATCGTTACACTAAAGTTGCACTTTACAGTTGAGTGAGAATGTGCTGTTGACTGTGTACTGTGTACTGGAGGCATGAACTCTCTGCGGTCCGGGCCTGCAGGCAACAACGCAGTACACAGTCAACAGCACATTCTCAATCAACTATAAAGAGCAACCTTAGTGTAACGATAACAAAAAAGTTCTCCCTGAAGATGACCCAGCAGGGTCGAAACATGTAGGAGTGTGTTACAATTGATGATAAAACTCTCTTTGTGCATTTGTTGGTGATTTAGTGTTTTTGTATAATATAGTGCACGGACACGGAACACATTAAATTCATGCACTTAATGCCGCGCACAGTCGATAACTAATTCGCAACACTCAAAGACCAACAAAATGCACAATATTGTTTCTTAGATATTTATATTATCACATCACTTAAACCATTCCTAGAGTTTCGATTCCCAAGCGATCATCAGCAGGGAAGCAACCACAGGAATACTGCACAAGACTAGATTAGCAACTGCTGTGCACAGTACACATGACGTTAAGGATTTAAATAATTAAAATTTACACAATTTCTTGCAGTACAAAGTGTGCTGAATCTTGGCATGCAATATCATTCGTTAAGTACACAGGCCGCCTCCGAGATAATGTATGTTAAGATCCAACACATTTTATGCTAAAGGAATGGCATACATTTTAACGTCACGTCTACTGTGTGCAACGGCTGATAATTTAGTTTTATGCAGTATCGCTTTGATTGGTTCCCTGACGATGATCCCTTGGGGAACGAAACATGTAGGAATATTTATGTGACATTATAATATAGAAATCTAAGCAATAACATTGCGCATTTTGTTGGTCTGAGTATTGCGAATGAGCACAACAGGGTACATGTGTGGGTGAGTGAGAACGTTCTTGAATGAGTGGCTGACTCAGCAAGTGAGTGTGCGCGATTCAGACTAACCGAATAATTGATGGGTGTGTAAGCGAAAGGTCATTTCAGTAATAGACAAAAAAATGAAAGAAATCGTCGAAGTAACTAAGAAAACGGTAACGGATGTGTGCTGTGTCGAACACGTACAGACTCACCGAGCAGCATCAGCGCCCCTGGTAGCAGTGATGACATAACCAAACAGAATGCTGCTTCTGTTTATTTGTATTCAAGTTGCGGCACCGTGCATCTGCTGTCCGCATAGCACTGAGGTGACATTAATGACAGTTCGTGATAATAAACCACAAGAAATTGGTTCTGCGGTAACAACAGGAGTAAGCAGACACGTAACCAACAGCGTTCCGGTACAAGGCCTGTCTATAACAGTGTTACGAAGCTTCTGGTGTCCAACAGCTTCCTACGAGCTTTCGTGCAGGCGTGGGGAGGGACATAACGTTGACAGTGTTCGGGAAGAGAATGCTGTTGAACCTAAGGCAGAAAAAGGAACAGAATGGAGGCAAAGGATTGCGTGATAAAAACATGAGGAATAAATATTCTTTACTTAAAATGTAAGGACGATGAAATCAGTATGGATGAAAGTGTACCTTGCACGTGGCACAGTACAACGTATTGGTTTGTACATCCAAGGGTAGAGGAATTTGGAAGAATAATATTAAAGTGGATCTTAGATAAATAATTCCTGATTATGGTAACTTTATTAAACCGGCTGAAGTTCTTTTAGTGGCGGGTTTTTTCTGACTTTGATAATGACACCTGCTATCTTTTGAAGGAAGACAAATTTTTCTTTTTCAGTTAAATAACTGCAAACACGGAACGAAGATACTGCATTACTAGTCAGCTTTTCGTTAACGCTTCTTTCTCCTCTGTGGTGTGTGTTTCGAGTTCAGATGTTCCTACATATCTTGCCCCGTTAATAAAATGCTCTAAGAAAAATTAGTACTGATTCAAAGTGCTGCTTGTTATACCCAACGACGAAACTCTAAAAGATGTATGCAGCATAATGAAATCAGAAACCGGCATGACAAGATCAAGTCGTTAAATTCAGATAAAAGACAATCTGAATTAATGGTACTTAAAAATAGCAAGGCGTTCAGGGTAGAACTTACCCTACGACGCTACCTTTCTACAAAATTATTTAAACTTCTATACACAATTGAATGAATCATTGATAATTACAAGACAGAGTGAACTTAAATCCGGTAGACTAGACTTACACTAACGGAAAGTTTTTAGTTGTCAATATAATGTCAAACTTTACTGTCGCTATACTTGAAAATTGTTTTACCACTGGGAAATACGTTTTACTTTAGAACAGTTGTCACCTTCAATACTCTTTCCCACGGTAAGTTTCACTCGATTATCTGCGGCGTTTTATTACATACTGCTATCAAAATAAAAGTGGCTGCTACCACTTTCATTTTTATATTCTACAAATATAACAAGTGTGCTCGTTGCCTTGCTGAAGACAAAAAAGGTGCTGGACCCTAATTAGGGGTTACTAGTGTCGGTCAAGTCCCAGAATTTCAACAGACAATGTGGTGATAATATTGTTAGGTTCATTACGAGCGCGTTTGGTCTATTTTAATTTTGCTACGACTGTAAGATGAGGTCGAGAAACTGGTCCGGGCGATCAGTAACACTTAATATGCACAGGAAGACTTGTACATAGATATGCATGCGAGGGACACAAGAATTTGTCCAGCAAGTGCTTCATCCATCACCATTATCTTTATTATTATTAAACGACCTGACCTCCACATCCCCTCAGCAACTGGCTGTATTCACCCTCGACATAAATACAGCCTAACTTCTATTCGTACGATATTCATCATTATAATTTTACGACCAATAAATCCCATAATGCATATCGCTTAGAAACTTCAATTAAGAAAACCTCCGTTTCGGATAATTTAACAAATAAATTTTCTACCGTCTTATATTTTCCATTCTGTGCAATATAACTCAATTACTGTAATCGTAACCAACAAATGCACACAATTGTCATTAAATTCGCAATAATATTTTAAGCACACTAACTCCTACATGTTGCGGACCATACTGGTCCATCATCAGGGAGTACATTAATATGGAAATATAAAAAGTATACACTCTTATATATTTTTACACTTTTTATATTTCTGCATTTAATTTACAGTGTGAGAATTCTGTCCGATATTCATTCTACACGGAAGAATTTACATCAGTTCGTCTACATATGTGACAGACGAAAATATTATTAAATCATTGTTTTATAAATTTTATATTATTTTATGTTTGTATAGTTCATAAAAATAAATGTTTCGTAAAACGTTAATATACTCCCTGATGATGAAACAGTAGGTCCCAAACATGTAGCAGTTCCGAATTTTTAAAAATATTATTGCGAATCCGGTGCCAAATGTGTGTTTTTTGGTTAAAATTACAGACATTAAATGTTCCACTGTACACTATATTCTAAGAAGTAATTGTGTATCTTACAAAGGAAAAGAGAATAACAGATGTAAACAAGGATACGACTTTGTTCCTGTTAATTAAATTCTGACGTCAGACGCAGCATGTTCCCCCAGAATATCTCTGTCATTATACAGAATTACACTATGTCCGAATCGAGAAGACTGCAGTCAGAAAAGTTTACAAATCAAACCACTAAACAGCTAGGGACTTAAGCGGGCGGTTACTACATTACACACTTGGCTTTCCCCATAGGTTTTCCCCATAGTTTAAATTTTACGAGTAATTCCCTCTATAAAAATTGTCACGTTCATTCTGCAGTACGATCAATCTTCTTCTGGAATTACATAATGTCACAATATTTTCTACAGCAAGAATCATTCCACCGCCACTTTGACGGGTCACTGCAAGAAGATGAGTTTGACATTAAGAGATATATCCTATGCGAGGGTTTATTTGTTAACATTTTCCATACCACGCACGAAGTACCTCGTTAAACAACAGTGACCTTAAGTATATAGCTTGCACTTACTTAGGTCTAATGTTTGACAAGATTAACTCCCCCACCCCCTCCATCTTTCAGCAGTGAAATCTACTTGTAACGTGTAAAGATGAGTGATTATAAGTTAATGTAGAGATGCTGTAACAAAGGAAAGCCTATTTAAATATGATAAAACTCGTAACGAAAGAAATAAAAAAGCATTTCTCTACACAAATGTAAAACCGTCAGCGGCATTCAGTGGCGCGAAATATGCAACATTTTAAGGTCGTGTTAATTGGAGCAGGGCATATGAAACAATAGCAAGAGAAAACAAGACGTCTTCCCAGACACAGTTTATGATATGTACGTCAGTTACGTGACAAAACTCATGACCTGAAGGTGTAATAGTGAAACGGGTACTGTAACTGGAATGCGGGATATTTTCATGGTAAGCATAAAGAGATACTGGAAACTTAGCAGTATTCGATTTTAAAACACGCACATTTCCAAACACGTTTTTTACCACTTTGAACATTTCACTCTTTTTTGCTTTTTTATTAAGGAAACTATGAACTTTCCACAGCTTGTTACACCACGTACCAGAATGCACGTAGCCGTAAAATATATTGTCTTTTATTTTGGTATATAGGCCTACTCATCGGCAAAATGTCAAGTTTACAGACACTTTTAAAGGGTCCCTGCTTTGCGCGACAGCGAGACTTGTCAGTCACATTAACCGTACAATGCCTAGTGGTGTGTGTGTGTGTGTGTGTGTGTGTGTGTGTGTGTGTGTGTGTGTGTGTGCACTGTCAGGTTTAACATTAAAAATTCTGCATCTTGCCCTCCGTGTATTATGTGATTCATATAACCAAATTCTTAAATAAAAAGCGATTTTTTACCTATATGGTATGAACTAATTGGCCTTTCTAATGGAAACACATTCTGTCTTCTGCGATGTGTGTACTGGGTCTTTATATATAACGTACACTAATTTCATCCTTCAAAGAGTAAAGGACAAGTATGGATGCTGAAGGACAACACTAAGGAAGGCGTCTGTATATTAGGAAGTTCGTTTCATGGAAGTACACTAATAGCTTAAGCGGACGCTTTGCTTTACAAACAATTTTGAAAGCTGCTACATTTGTGCCACGCTTCACAACAATTCCAGACTCCTTCACATTGCTTCATTTCTAGTGTACGTCTTCACACTTCGAATACACTATTTCAGCGCGAACGGAAGCTATGCGTTATGCACTCTCTCCAGTTCATATGTCGGCTGTAGAGCCTCCTGCTTTTTTCTTTTGTGGGGGGTGTGACTGAAGTGAAAATGCTTGTCATGTGGACTTGGAGCAGCCGGAGTCTGTACGACGTCATTTCCTGTCCCTATGAGGCCCAGTGCAAGAAGACGTACTGCGGGTAAAGGAACTCGTGACCGACAAACATCGGTGCATTTGTTTGTTTAGTGCTGAACTCCTTTGTTCAGCTGTTGATGGCATTGTCATGTCGTTAATGGACTGCGCCATGAAGAAACGAGTAATTTGCACCACATGTGTTACATGTTAACCACCTCCTTCTTAGAATACCTTCGTTCATCAGCTGATAAGCATTTAAATAGTAACTAAATCCCCTGATTTTACGTGATGTTGGCAAACTATTTTTATGCTTTTAACCCTTCCTTACTCCAAACCTTCTCAGGTAGAACTAACACGCGTATCCTGGTCCTTTGCGGTCAGGGCGTATTTTACAATACCGAAGAACGTGGCTCTAACTAGAGACTAGAAAGTGCAGTACACTGTAATCTAGCCGCCAAAATCAAATTTTTGAGTTGATATTTCTAATTCTTTCACATACTCGTACTTCAACTGCCGACATGTCTTAAATTGGCTCTTAGTAATACAAAATTCAGCCCTTAGGGATCATTTACGAAAAATGCATTTGAGATCAATCCCGATATCACACAATTATATCATTCGAAAACAACCGCAAAAGCAAATGAGTTCCTGTGCAAGCCATGAACGTACATGGTGGAGTAGACGTACTGCACACATTCTGAAACTCGGCGGAAGATGGAGATGAGTGGTTTGCTGTACCCCCGTGTTAAGGTCTCCAGGACCCATTCACAAGAACGATGGTTGAGCTGAGCGCCAGTCCGAAGGCTTTGCAGAAGAGACCAATCTTTATCCCACGCAAGATATCGAACCACGATTTCTTGTCCGTGCAATAGCTTAGTCACTATACCGACTGAGCTGTCGCGGCTCCTGATCCCCAATCCTGAACCATATAAATCCACATCACTTCTGACACTGTTGCTACAGGGGCATTTGCTAACATCACCATGGTTTCTATGTTGACACTCAAGTGAAAGTCATTTCCCTTAATTCGGTGTACATTATTCATTTGCTACATACGTACATGACCAGTCTCTTTCACCCATTTTCGTTTAATCTCGAAAACATTATTAGGCAAAAATACAAATTAAGTTTTTCTACGTGTATTTGTTCCTTATACTTAATTTCTGCTTTCCTCTTCTGGGTACAAATGGGGGCTCTCTCTCAACTACTTTGAGTCTGTATTTTTCAGAGAAAGAACTTTTCATAGCCTTAAGAAGAAAGTACCAAATTACTATTTTACTTTAAAAATGACAAGAAATGTCATGGAAACCAAGAGATCAGGTTTATACAGAGAATCTCCAATCATATTTTTCAATTTTTCAATGCCGAAGTTTGAAAATACGCTTGTGAACTTACAATATTACGCATATGTATCGAACAAAGATCAGTATCTCCTTAAAAATTAGCGGAAATTGATAGGCAGTGCGAGTTACACATTGCCAGCAGTACAAGTTATATTATTTCCTAAAATAACGTGGATTTTAAGGGACAGACTTTACCAATCCGTATATCTGAACTTATGGGGACAGAATTATTTGTATGCATTCCTTGAATAAGGCACATAAAATGAACGTATATTTCGGATAATGTCTTTCCGCATATTTAATTTCCAAAAGAACTTTACAGTCTTTCTATTATACTTGCCACCATAGGTTTTTACTACAAGTTGAAAGTTTAGATTCGTTTAATGGAGCATATGATTTACATGGAGAATAAAAAGTATTTGCCTTCTCAAACATGGCTCTTTCAGTAAAATTATTAAACGACATTCTTACTGGATCTTTAAAACCCCTCAGATGTCAGAGTCTTTTACAGGCCTAATCAAGAAGTGCTAAATGCCACAGCGTTGTCTCAGCTACCTGTCCGAGATACACTAATGGTACTGTATGTCAGAGCCCCGTTGCCTGATTCCCATTAATGGAAACCAGAACTAGAAGTAACAATGAGTACGCGGTCACAGGAATTCACAGCAACATAAAATAAGCGCACGGAGACGGTAGCGTTTATTCGGCCGTTTGACAGACGCGCTTGAAATCCGACTAGCCCTGACGTGACAGACAAGTGGTAATCTGGTACTCGTATATGGTTCTAAGGAGCATGAATTCTGTCACATATTTCAGTCACTCGCTTTCGTTGACCTATGCGATAAAGTAATCACACAGACAAGAAAACAAATGAAACAGATTATAAAGACACGTCACGTTCTTTCAGAATAAGTGTCAGGAATGCTGGACCATTAAAAGTTTGTGTTACAAAGGACACATGTGTAAATAAAACACCACCGGCTGTTTCAGTTTTCAATACCATGCGCAAAGCTGTGACATGTAAGGCACTTGCAGACACGGTATCACATACGGTACAGGGACGTTTGCTTTACAGTGGCCAATATGAAGTACAGGGGATGTGAGATTTACAGCACTTTCACGGATGGATGAGTAAATGGATAAAGCGAAAAAGCAAAGAAAGAAATGAAAGAAGAATGAAGAAAATATGATTACAGAGAAGCAGACAGATATGGACAGAGAAAAACAAAGAGGTACACAAAAATAAGAAATGTAACTTTGGTGTCTGTGCAAGTCTGAAATGTTCTCCTATTTCGCGCCAAATTGTTTAGCGACCTCTCTACATCCATACCAATTACAAGAAGAAGAATATCTTGCACGAGGCGGGTCGGATGTAAATCAGAAAGAGCTGTAAATTATTTGGCTCGAAAACAAACAGTGTAAGAAACAGATGATACACAGCAACAAGTCATCCAGCGGATACAAAAATAATCCAAACAGCTTTCCTTCATCACGTTCCAAAACGTGCATGTACCGGGTGATAAGAAAACAGTGGAACATCAGAACAGGTTTTGATAACGCCTCGATGAAATTAAGTTCCAATTCATACGTCAGCGATGGCCGATGTTGAAGAATTTGATAAAAGCTTATAATTCCAATAATAACTACACTGAAGTAGGAAAATAATGTGTAGATTTTCTCTTCCAAGAATTATAGAAGACGATTAAAATTATACAAATTTAGACATCAAATTTTCCGAAACAATGTATGAACATGTAGATGCTTGTCACATTTCTAATTCAGTTTCGGCAAAAGACTCAGACTGGTAGGTAGGACTTTTCGTAGCGTATCAGCACCACTGTTAACTGCGTATTATGTTGACAAATGTTTAAGAAATATGCAAACGCCTTTGTCCAATTTGTAGCAAACCTCGGCAATGTTGGCAAGACTAGGAGTTCCCACGACATCAGAATAAGATCAGTGTCTACTGTGTTATGACGCCGTGTACATACATACATATATCAATGTTTCGACGGACGTTAATGACTCCATCTGCTGCTACCAATCTGTAGGCATCAAATTTCACCGAAACATTGTTATCAATCTTCACAGCGTCATCTCCTCAAAGACGGTACTTTTTAGGATGCAATCTAAAAAATGTGCTAAGACAGGGAAATATTTAACTTCGATAATGATAATTTTTTAATAATTTTCGTTCTGTAATATGCAATTTGCGTTACTACATTTTATAAAGCATGCATAAATTGCATGTGTCACGGTGTCCTTTGCGTCGGCTCGTCTACAGTTATGACAGTGACATAGCTTATAGTTAAGACGTATTGAACAAAAAGTAAATATAGTTTCAGGAAACACAATTCGGTCAGAATTTACTTCCCCGTGCGCTATCGGAAAATGTAACTATTAAAGTTATAGAACTGTAACATTTTTTGTTGTTTTGTAAGTGTGAAACTTAGTCCGCCACTTATGGACGAACATACGACATAGCGTGTTCGGGAACTGAGTTCTGAGGAGCATACAAAGAGGTAAGAGAGAGAGAGAGAGAGAGCGACGAATTTGGAGAGAATTTCATAATGAAGAGCTTCATAAATTCCAGGACCTATTCGTCATATATTTTTTGAGCAATCAAATCAAGACGAACAACACAGAGAGGGTACGTGGAATGTCTGGAAGGAAAGAGAAATGCATGTAGTGTTTTAGTGAAAAATCATGAAGTAAAGAAGGCACTTCGTGGATATAGGTGCAGACTGGACGATAACACTGATATGGGTTGAACGGAAAAGTGACAGAATAATATAGATCGACTCATTTGGCTTAATGATGGACTACTGTGGTCAAAGTAGGGAACATTTGTTACCTTATTCTCTTTAATTTTGAAAGAAGTGGGCACTAGATCCCTTCCACGTCAGAATTAGCTTAGGGATCACTCACTTCATAAACTTCCTTCAGAACTTTTTCCATTGTCCCAACCAACAAGATACACAACGTTTCGGAAGAAGCGTCTTCCTTCCTCAGGTACACTGTTTACCTGAGGAAGGAAGACGCTTCTTCCGAAACGTTGCGTATGTTGCTGGTTGGGACAATGGAAAAAGTCCTGAAGGAAGTTTGTGAAGTGAGTGACATCAAGCCATTCTCAAGAACAGTGATGATGTAGCTTAGGGATGGTGAAAATTTTTTGACATGCATTGGGTAACGTTGTGTGAAGGGATAAGCCTAAGCCAACGGGGACAAATGCGACCACGCAACGTGATTACAAATAGCACGGTGACAGAAACGTCTTATGTGAAGCAACTTGAACACTGGTCAATCGTCTTTAAAATTATGAAGTTTCCCTCTCTGATTCTTTCTTCCCACATTTTTCTTTCTTTCCTTCCTGCTTGTGTCCTGCCTGCTTCTCTTCTTTCTCCGCTCATTCGTCCACCCACCTAATCCATGTCACCCATCCATCCATCCATCCACCCATCCATCCATCCATCCGTCCATTCATCCATCTATCTACCCATCCATTCCTTCATTCCTTCCCTTCTGCTGCATCGTTCAGTGCTTCTTATTGTGGAACAGCGTGCAACCAAAATGCTTGCCTTGTTATTGCTCACGACATCTAGGCAGTTTTCCATTTCCTATAACTGATTCACAAAACCAACAGAACAACAGCGGCACAGTAATGAGATATCGTCCAGTAAATCACACCCCTCGCCGTCTAAATGACCCGTTAACAAATGCAACCCCCCTGGCTACCCGTCTGACACAACTCTCTACATCGACTACTAACCAAGTTTACAGCACATCTGTTTTCAATTGGCCAAGTGCCGGAGCCAAAGCCACTGTACATTTTACACTCCGTTGTGCGGACGGTGTCTGAGTCTATCGGTGAAGACGACTCCTTCCCCAAAGATTACGCGACCTGACTGTAAGCCAGTGGCACGCTTTTTCGGGTTCAAAGGTTAAAAACACAACGTTCATGGTACTTTAACACAGGTAGGTTTAATTTTACGTATTATTCTACGCGTAACATTTTAAGTGATCTTTGACCGATACCACAATTCGTGAATGTTGTTCGCTTCAGTTCAGATTTTCTGCTTGCGTAGATCAATGTGCACTTCCAAGAATATTTTCACGTAAAATACTACACGTATATGTACATACGAGTACGTATTGGTTTGTTTTTTTTTTTTGTTTTGTTTTGTTGACCACACATCCCTACGGCGCTCCAAACTGAGAGTATATCCAATACTGCAGTGTCTGTCCTCGTCGTTAGAGATCACCACTCACTTGACTGCGTTATAAATGTATTGTTTTATTATTCACTGAACACGGCGATGGGTGACTTTGACCTCACACCTACCTCACAATAGTAGTTTCAACCATAAAGGCAGCAAGTAATTGCCCATCCTTCGTAACTTCGCATTTTATTTACGCCTGCCGAAATTCAATTCTATTAGAGGAATTCATTACACGGAAATGACCGGTTTTTCAAAAAGCTTTCCTTGCAGCACTTAATCTTTCGAAACAGCAACTAAATTTATGGCCTATAGGCCAAGTGCAAATTCATTTTTACGTTCAACTAAAAGTTATTCTTTTAAACCGAGCCGTACAATAAAAAAGGCCAAAACGCTAAGTTACACTTGCTTGCTAGCAGGCTGGCTGGCTGCCTGAATAAACTTAAGACTGAATCTCTAAATGATTAAGTAAGAGACCGACTAGCGAAGTGCGTAATAAATGCCACGGTAAATGGTGTGCTTGGAGCGTCTGTCACACTTTAAACTGGAAAAGAGTTTCCCTGCAGTTAAAATAAAGACCAGTGATTTATCACCTCCACAACAAAGCCAATTAAAAATGTCCTAGTTGACTAATATTTTGAAAATATTTTTCTTGGAAATAAAATTTAATATTATTTTCCCATCTATTAATTTCGTAGTGATTATCACTGCAAAAGCAACAGCGCCCAACCTGCTCAATAAACTCAGGCTAAATTCCGTACGGTACAATTACAGTACGCCGATCCCAGAGGTCGCGCGTTCTAAGGCGTAAGTCTGCGGCCGAGCGCTTGCTGGGATCGTGGGTTCGAGTCCCATGGGAGGCATGGATGTTTGTCTCTTGTGAGTGTGTTGTCAGGTAGAGGTCTCTGCGACGGGCCGATCCCTCCTCCAGAGGAGTCCTACCGACTTTGGTGTGTGCCTGAGTGTGATAATGTGCAAATAAACAACCTCGACACCTACTGTGAGTACGTAGAAGAGGTAAGCACTAAGAAACGAAACAAGTACAGCACACTTTCATATCTGTGCTCACTTCATATCGTCCTAAGGACACACTGCTTAAAGCCATCAATTAACTTTCAAGTGTACGTATTTACTTACTACACAGCATCAACGTGTGTAGCAATAAATAAACATGAATAACTTCAATGGCATAAACCTTTGCCTTCTGGGCACAATACATTGACGGCATCTGGCATGCAAAAGCTGCGAGTATAGTACGAGTTTTAATAATGCAACTACAGACACAAACTTTCAGATCAACGCGACTTTTTTAAAATAAGTGAAAAACTGAAATAAATATTTTTGAAAGAGATGCCGAAATTTTTATTGTGGTAATGAAAGCACGAGACGAAGGTGGTAGAAAAATACTCCTGGGCGATAACATAGGAGACGGTGCTGTCATGCTGTGGCCGCTCGGATTCCAGCGTGTTGGAATTTTTATTTCAGCTGGACTCCCTGGTGTATACATATACTGTAGTTGACCACACGTACACTTCATTCAGACTTGCACAAAACTGGACTTGCGCCGGCTTTTCCAGCACATAAATAGTACTCTGTAAGTCAGGAGTGTCTGTGTTGTAAATTTCATTGCAATCGCAAATGCCCTTTTGGGCACTAATCTGTCTGCACGTGCCTCTGTCTTCAGGTGGAATTGTTACTGTGCTCTAATGCACCCGATAGAAAAAAAGCGGTCTCAATAAAACAACATTACGGTCACGATTATGAGCGCATACCACTGTCAGAATCTTTTAAAGTTGAATTTCTTAGCTTTTATGTATTTCGGCATCCACTTACTACACGGCGTTAATGAAGATGTACTGGGCCCTTAGGAACATTTTAGTAAATATTGTAATGGATGGCTGACCGCCCTTCATTTCATAGTTTTTTGTATTCTGTATATTTCTTTTCAGGTATAGTAGCAGTAGTACCTAGCATGGGAATTTCCATCGTAGAGTTATGTAGGAATGATACTGAGCGATATGCAACCCGCCCTACTGAGCTTGGTGATGATTTCGTCTCGAGCTAGAGCTAAACATCAGGTGATGTACTTCAACCGCTAGCCTGATTGGTTGTCCTCGCCAATGCCCATATATGGGAATTAGTAGCGATTCGACTTTTCATTGGCTTCCATAATTCTTAATCAGCAATTATGAGATGTGGAAGCCGGTAAGAACTGACGCTATTAAAAGTCTCCAAATAAGGGGACAGACTATGCCACGGCGTCTTTTGCTATTTGGAATTCGGTGCGATTACCTTTTATGACATTACATCGGCGCGATCAAGTTTTTGGTTATTCAGTCTTTTGCTTGGATTATCTTTGTAGTATCGTTTTATGCATTCAAATTCAGTGTGATTACGTTTTAGAACATTACGTTGGTGAAAGTAAGTTTTGTTGGATTACGTTTAAGTTTTTTGCTTTGTGGATTTGGTTTGTGTATTTTGGATTATTGACTTTGTTTGGTGATTGCGTCTTTGCCATTGGATTATAGTGAAAAGTAACAAAATTAAACACAACACTGTGGTGATAAGATGTATTTGAGTGTGCTAAATGATGTTCGAGTACTTCATTTTAACAGATAAGTGGCAAAGTGAATGTTGAAATCATTGGCGAAACTGGTGTTTGATCGTATAGAAATTCCGAGATTGACTAAATTGAAAGAGATTACAACCATTCTAATTTGAATAACAGAGAGTGGCATTTTGTAATTCATATCGCGCAGTATCGGCATAGATTCAGAATTAATATTCTCTGCACAAATGCTTTGTTAAGACTTGCTCTAGTGGTTAGTAAAAGGTTAATAGCAGAATTAACTTTGAACAATTAGTCAGGCTCTGCACCCCTACAGTTCCAACGTCCAGTCCTGGGAATTGCAACGTCAGCGAATTTGATCGCTACTGGTAGCAGCAAACCAAACAGCCTCGCAAACTACGCTGCCTTAACGAGGCAAACTTCCCCAACCTAACTGGAGGTCAGCCCGCCCGTTACAATATTATACACAAATACATACTTCTATGTGCAGGACAGTTTAATTCACTCCTATTAATTTTAACGGCTTTCGAATTAGAGAAATTAAAAAACATTTATAAATATTTTATATTTGTATGTTTATAAATATTTATGAATCTCTAGATGATTTTCTTATTCATGTTTTGTTATTAAATGTTAATTTACTTAATTTTTCATTAAGACCCATATTACTGAAGCCTCTAAACGTAGCGTGTCCTCAACATATCTTCATAAATTGACGTTTTATAACACTGAAATTCTGACAGAAGATGTGCCTTTTAAGTCGAAGCTCTTCGTCTCAGAAAAATCTATTATAAAACAAATTTTGTTGGTTGAACCTTCATTAAAAATGGCATCTTATCCTTCAGCATTTTAATGTCGTAAGAAAGAAACCTGTAAAATTATTTTGTGGACATTTCCTTTCTTGGTGAAATTGACAGCCACCATCAAAACGTATACATTCGTAGACTATTTTGAGACATTCTTGTGTCATTCTTTTGAAAGAACTAAGGAAGACAAACTGAGTTGCGGAGGCGGTAACTGCCGACTACAGAACTTCATCGATAGGCTGGGGGCCAATTGCGCGTGGGACAAATAAATGACTGAAGCAATTCATGCTAAGGCGCGTACATAGACCTACAATACAGGTTTAGATAGACGAGAGAAGTTCTCCACGGTTACCTTATAATTACACAGTTCTTCCGACGTGCAGACCAATGCAAAACGTTTCTTAATTGAGTTATGAGAGAATTTGTTAATTCGATCGTGTAAGCCGTCATCAGGCCCGAGGGAAGTTCCCTCCCACACAACATCTAGCCAGTAAAGCACCGCAACGGATCGTGTTGATTATTGTTATTAGCACACGGACACCTCGTTATTCCTGCGATGATTGTTAACACGTGACCCGGCAGCGCATGCGCAACCAATTCGACACAACGTCGAAAACAATTGCTGCAGGACACACCAAAACCAACTACAAAAATGCATGAAGCTAAACCATCAACACATGCACCAGGTATTTAGTTTAATTTCGTCTTCATCCTCTTCAGCATTTTTACCACCCTTTTTTTTTTTCCTCCTCCATTTTCTGCTCTTCCATTAGTTTTAAGCATGAAATTTCTTCACTGGAGAATAACAGAAGAGCAGCATAAGTTGCCGACTGAACCCCGTATCGTAGAGATAATGCTGCCAACTGCAAGCAAAGCGATATTACAGCTGATGCATTTATGAAGCTCATGTTTCAGATCAGTGAATTCTTGAAAATCGCGAATCTCGTTGTCTGGGAGTTCGACATTCTGTGATAGGCTATGATAAACTGGGATGTGACCACGTGGCTGGCCAGTCGGCTTCGCCTACATCTCCTGCTATGTCGCAGATCACTCTCAGCTCAATAAAGCTCTCTCATTAAGTAGCCTCGAAACTGCTTTTATGTTTTAAGGAATAACGGTGTCCTTTAATAATTGAATTATTTTGTGCTTCCAAACATTTTTGTATTTGATTTAAAATCAACTTTCTCGTCATTTGAGGTTATTTTGTATTTCTATGACTGGTATTGTGTAAGTTCTTGCAAACAAATAAGCCTTCCAAATTTTTAAAAAGGGATTTCAATATTCGTGATCGCCATCTTCGTGACGCTTCTTCCCGCGCCACCTAATCGCTAACATCGAGATTGTGCTGTACACAACTTCTTAATCCTCCAAAATGGCACCTATCTTTGATTCACGGCAGTTCAGAAAGAGTGTCTGTATTTCCCACGGCAAAGACGCCACCCTTTAATTGATACCTCCAATAACTTATCGCGGCCTGGTCAGGAATTCCAGGCACGTCCTTGGAGACACTGCACTAAAATGCGGACAGTTTATGATTTCAAAATGGTGTCTGTAAGTTGAAACGACAGCTGCACTTAAGAATATAAATGAATTATGGCGTCCATACATGATCGTAGCGCGATCACACACTGAGATGTGAAACAGGACAGGAGAAACACTAGGACATGGATAATGCAATAAAGAGCTGATGTTTGCGTTAAAGGAAGTACACTGAAATGCCGGAATAAATAAGAAAGTCGGATATTAACTCCACTGGGCAAAGTATGGTTAAGTTAACAGTTGTTCATCTCGTCAAGAAGTCCTTGATCTTTATTGGACCCGGATATTCATTTAACGAATCTAAAAGACGCCGCCATTACATCCTATCCTCAGCCAGCCGAACTGAGCTTACAACCACACACGTTGTCTTATATTGCGTCAAACACATTTTAATATAACACGTATACTTACGTCTAGTTTCAAAGC
The DNA here is from genome assembly GCA_013340265.1 of Coptotermes formosanus. NCBI lineage: Eukaryota > Metazoa > Arthropoda > Insecta > Blattodea > Rhinotermitidae > Coptotermes > Coptotermes formosanus. The sequence goes on from BLKM01000505.1 coordinate 114,670, forward strand.
TTGTCTAATACTTCAGGCTTTCCTAATGAAATGTTTTATGCTTTTATTATCTCCTGCACTGTCAGGACCTACTATGTTTCCTGCCCATTCCACCCTCACCGATTTTCTCGCCAAAACAATATGGACCTATAATGAAGTATGACATTTTATTAAGTTTCCATTGGGTATTTTTGTTCTGCCCCTCTCTAGCCAAACGAAAATTATGTACGAAGAAAGAAGAGAATAAAGAAAAAAGAGGAAAGAAAACGAGCAATAACAGATGTAAAGACAATAGGAAAAAACAATGTACAAACTAAAATAAGAAAGAAAACTAACTGATTTACAAGAAAGGCAAATAATACAAAAACACAAATATTAAAAAATTAAGAACAAAAAAACTGAGCCTTAGAATGGATGACTGCCAAAATCCGTCACAAGTAATACCAACTGCACATGAATTAACGCGAAATCATCGCGCAGGAGTAAACATTCTGCAGTCCCATTAAACGCATAATGATGTCCAGCTGATGATTTGTTAATTATACTGCAGGATTACGCTGATTGGTCCCAATTAAAGTTATAGTCGAGGTACGCATTCTGCATGTGTACGAAATCTTAATGCCTCCATTTAGACTAACATCTGTTAATTTACTCCGAGGCAAAGGGCTGGTTTCCTAAAATAACAACTGGCAAGGCCTTACAAAACCCGAATATCCACATCTCTTCTGTCATTGCTTAGGCCATGTATCAGCTATTTAGGGAAGTGCTACAGCCAAGCCGTACCATTATTTTTAAACCACAGACCGTAACAGCGCCAGTGTTTTGGTAGTTAATGGCACACAAACGAAAACGCAGCACCGCCATGTTTTTGTTTCACATTCTACAACACCTGGCACTAGGTCCAATCCTAAGTCGAAATTTAACAATGCAGCCAGGCCTGTTAGGAAGATTGTTGGTATATCTTCCAGTGTTTTTTCCAGGCCAAATATAATGGAAACCAGTCAGTTAGCTAAACTGTTGTTAGAGGTGTCAGAGGTAAGGACTGAGCGAGGCATTCATTTCTTTGCCCTAAGAAATTTTGTTAAAAATTTAGGTTGCCTACTTTTATTATATTACTCATTCTGTATTGGGCGTCATCTAAGAGCGAAAAATTCCAGAAAAACTGCGTGCACGTAAGTTTCAGTAATAAGATTCCACTATGTTAAATTTGTTACACATTATCTCCAAGGGCCGCGCTGTTGTCATATTTGCAATTTTTAATATCCTATTTTTTTTAAATCTGAATGTGCAGTCTATTTTACCTTCGTGATATTTCCGCAGAACAAATTTTACATTCTTAGCTTCAATCCTTCGTCAGGTAAAGCTAACGAACTAAAAGCTATGTATGCATCTGTAGTGGTATTGTTGTTTTTTATATACTTATTACATGAAACTACTGTAACAAACGAGTATGTGGTGCCAGAAAAAATATAGGTCCTTACATTAGACAACTGGTAAGGCTACCACCTGAGAAATTTGCAAGACCGTCATGTTGTGATATCGATGACTAGTTCTTTACACCAGGATTTCACCTGGCGCGACATGGAATCCCTTGTTGCGTGCAACCACAACGTGTGACAAATTGACATCTATTTACCTCAATTTCCGCTGTACCTTTTAACATGTATCCACAGAGATTGTTTCGGACGTGGCATTAAATTTATTTTTATTTCTGACTATAAATAATGATAATGATAATAACAATAAATATGGAACCTAGGACAAAATACGGCAAGGAAGGACACTACGAATTTATGATTAAGAAATTATGTCACTCCAAAAAAACTTAAATTTCAGAGGTCTGGAATTTAGCTGGGTGCTTCTTTAAGGTTAAACAAATATAAAAATTAGCCTGCTGATAAAGGCGTGTGTATTTACACCGCTCTTCAGCTAATTTCAAGGTATTAAAAGTACACGGGTGTGAAATAAGTGTCGTAGCAAAAGAATCCTCTTTCACACATTGCAGTAATTATTCCAGTCACCTTTATGCAATAAATAAGCCTACAGGAATGGCGTTACATTTTACACCCACGGTCTGCTTTGGATGCAATACAGAAACGACATGCAATACTAATAAAGTCGGACTAGTTTATTTTAAAGATAAACATTTCGTCTAGTTATTTATTGTGCTCTCGTATTATCACAAATCGTCGTACATTAACATTTAATTTAGCGCTGGGATTTATTATGAACAGCCACTGTACCTTCTTGCCAAGCACGTTCACATTCAAAGGCATTGGAAGCAGAGTGGCACAAAGAACACTATTTTGCACACAAGGAACAACAGTTGCGCTCAAAGCATGCTGCAGTTGCTCATTGTCGCAGGTATGTACGTGACATTCAAACAGTCCCGGATCCAAAGAAGAAAGCCGGATTTCAAGACAGGTTTGTCGGGGTTTCTGTCAGTCCTTCCAGGCAAATTGCCAAAATGTTACCTGGAATTAGGCTGCAATGGCTGCCACACCTTTTCCGATCTTTAAGCATCCTAATATTCACAGCTAAATATAACGAGTTACTGAAAATGACGCTAAATAAAGAAAAATAAATACACTGGCTGGACACCAGAGAAATCTTTGTTTGTTTCCCGTCAAAGATAGGAGAGGATAAGAGATACTTCTGGCCTTCAAGACCTTACTGGAAGCCCTATCCCTTGAGTAAAGTGAAGGGTGTGGAAGACGACCACATGCTGTATCTTGCTCGAGAGAATGCAGCTGATCTGCACAACACGGGTAGAATCCCTTATCAGTCACAACGACGGTCGGGGGGAGGGGGGCATACATATAGACACTATCAAAAGTATCTGGCTCCATCACTGTGTGACATTCTTCCCACTGACCGCCATTTGTTGGATATTTCGTTTACAACAAGCCTGAAGTCAAATTTATGCACAGCTCTAGCCACATAGATCACTGCAGAAAATAACTGTATTCTGTCACAAGCAAAAAGAAACAGGACTGCATTTCAGCCTATTGTATTTTAACTGGAACGTATGAATAGGCTCACAAATAGGGAAGGGTCGGCTTTCCCCAGTGCAAACAACTTGCCAAGGTCAACTGCAAATTCTTCAGTCAGTATCAGAACCTCCACTTAGTTAACAGGCAAACGTCACTGTATAACATGCCATTAAGGCACAGGGGGCAGATACACGGACAACCCTACCCATAGACAGCCTCGCCGCTAAAAGGGGGTGGTTGGCCAACAAACTGTATTGGCCGCTTTACCCCCACAAGTGAGACCCGGTTCCCATCACGCAGGCAGCTGGGTGAGCCTCTAGACCGATCTGCACGGGTACGTGAAGTCTCGCCTCGAGGGGATTCAACCCCGGACCATCCAGCTCGCAGGACGTCGCTACATAGAATACACTATCCCGGCCGCCATCTCCATTTGGAACCGAGATTAAGAATGCGTGGAGTAAAAATTCAACACTACTCCTGTAATTAAACGGTTGGATAAATTTACTTATAAATAAACGCATATACGGCATTACGTAAGTAGGACGCACTCTTGTCTCTACGCGATTGGTGTTCATTAGAGTGATATACAAGTACAACAAGCCTCAACGGTGGTCGAGTGGTTAGTGTACACGGACAGTGTTCGTAAGATCCCCGGTATGGCCACGTTCTAGACCATTACACCTAAAACGAAAACAATACGTCATCTCTCTATATAATGAGAAAACAATAACTTGAAGAGGTAAGTGAGGTCAACTCCCACAACCTCGAGCATGTCACATGTACCTCAGCCAATATACAATGTTCACAGAAAACTGAAATAATGGAACAGACGCTGTGGCAGGACTTTAGAGCATCAAGGAAGTATTTACGAGTCCTTAGAAACGGTCCACTTCAAAACACACACACCATGTGCAGTACAACATACATACAGCCTACATATAGAACTTCGAAAGTAATAACAAATCTCATTGTTTACTAAAGACCCGACACGCAAAGATGGTAAGTTTAGATACATAGGCCCTCATAAGGTCGTGTGTGCAGAAGCCATCTTTCTCTTATTCTTATTCCTTTTTTTTTTAATTTACCTGTCTGATTTTCTCTCAATGTGTTCTGCCTTTCTTTCTCCACTTTTGCCTTAATTCTTCTTCGTTTATAACGCACCGACGTCAAATACGTTTAAATTGCTTTACGGCTTATTCCTGTTTTGTCAGACTTGTTATTTGTAACGTAAAACCTGCTGCCTTCCGTCTTTCTGCCGCGCTTCCTATGATTGCGAAAATACCATTTGCAGATTTTACAGTGGGCAGTGCAATCTGCATCCACACTTTCACTGATATTAAAAACCCTATAATGGAAGTAACATATTCTTCTGAAACGTTAGTCCCATTTTACCATACCACACTGCACTACGTCCCATAAGACAGAAATGTTTCAGGGCGTGTAATTTAGAAATACTATATAAAAATTCCCTTAAGTATACAAGGTCTAAAATTTTATTCCTGAAGTACTAGTAATTACGTATGTATTTAATGAAATGAACTGAATTTGTTGAAAATCATTACCTTCCCTTCTTTAAATGGTTATCTAGGTATTATCCTCCACTACTGTAATTTCCTCTGTTTTTATAAATTTCGTATTGTATTTCCTTTCGTATTTGTTTTTATAATATTTACTTAATCTTAATATAACATATTTTGTCTTTAGGTATTTGTACTTTGTCGCGCCATCTTTTTAATGTTTTTCTGTCTTTTTGTTTGGTCAATCGTCAGTTACTTATATTTCATTTAGTTTGTGCTGAGTCGTTACGTAAATAAACTTGAAATGTATTGAATTACTATAACATACGAGGTTTAAATCCAAAAAAATGTTCCCTGAGCCCTTGTTGCTTTTAAGATTTTTAAATGCAGCGCAGTCTTACGAGAACATGAACAACCAAGTTTCTGCGCCCTCTTCACAAGTTACTACGACAACTCTGTGTTTAAACCTGCTTGCTATGTGTGTGGAAAACCAAGCAGCAATGTTAGTGAGATATAATTGGAAATAACTGTTTTAAGCACAAAGTCAACTCTATTATCCATGCTCTACGCAACGACGATGTGCGATAATTAAGGTTTTATAACACGCATGTGTGACTGCACTGATGGGAACACTGGTAATATATCGCTCTAACACGGCTCCCTTAATGGAAGATTGGTAATCTAGAAAACCATGAAGAATACGATTCATTTGCTATTCTCAAACTGGTTATAAGGGGCTTGGGAATTTAGTTTGCTTCGGTTGTCTTAATTAAAACGAGACATATTTTAAGAAATGAGACAGTTAAATGATAAACTTATTATTCGTTTTGAGCCAACAGAAAGAAAGTACTCCTATATTTTCAATGTCTGGACAGTTTAAGCATAGCAGTGGGCCGACGACTCTGAAAATAAATTGGAGGGTGTTCTGCCGAGTCTAACAAACCAGAATGCGTGTGAAGAAGAAGATCAGCGTAGCCGCTGCAAAAGATATGTAGTCAACTTAGTTGCAACAGATGACATTATTACACGGTTTTAGGTTCTAACAGATGTTGCTGAACCTACAAATGTTCTGGGATATTATGGCATGTCGACTGGGAAATATTTACCGACGTTTCGGAGGATAATAGTGCCTTCATCTTCGGGATCAAGTTTTGTGTACTACTCGACCATAAATATGAAAGCCGAAACGTCGGCAACTATTTACTAATTAATGCGGTCTAACGTCTTAGGAGACAGGGATGTTAAAACATCGCTATTTTTGGTCACTGGCCTCTTCCGACTATTCAAAATTTAAATACCTTACTTAACGAATATTGGACTACTTTTTCCCCCTCACAAGGCAATGCAGGAAATTTAAATTTAAAACTACGCAGACACGTGTTGTTGTCTCCACTTCTATTCCGCGTTAGCAATCCTGTTGTTCGCAGCTGGAATTGTGACGTCAATTTCTAAATACATGTACATCGGGAAGTCAGTGATCCTGACACTTAAAAGACGGAGTTCGCAATTATGTCATACGGAAGTGCAATGACCGACTGAAGACCTTAAGATCGACAGCTGGAAGTTGTCATACGGCCAGGTAACTATGAAGACCATTGCAGGTGCTGCAGCCACCGGAACTGCGACTCTGGCACATCGCAGAATCACTAAGTGCAGAAATTTAAACGTTTAATAGGAAAGAAAGCGCAGCCTAATATAACACATGCCACTTACTCTGGACATCTTCCGCTTAAAGATACTTCTAATTCCAACAAGCTTTAAAAATGATTTCAATTTTCTTTTAATTTCTTCTGAAAGAAAAGAACACACAGTTTCTTAAAAAACAGTATTCCTTGACTTCAGGCTTCCGCCGCGATGCTGATGAGATCTGCTCTCTTCTGGGGTACAACGCAGCGTCGAGTGGTAATCCTTTACCGACGTTTCGGGACAATGTATCGGTCCCATCTACAAAGGGTCAAGAAGTCCAAGAAGAGTAGGACTTCTTGACCCTTGAAGATGGGACCGATACGTTGTCCCGAAACGTCGGTAAAGGATTACCACTCGACGCTGCGTTATACTCCAGAAGAGCGCAGATCTAAACAGTATTCCTTCAATATCCTCTGATGCAAAGTGTAAGGAATTACAGGGGAGATTTCACCACTACTACAGCGGAAAAGATTCACATCAGGCNCTTCTAATTCCAACAAGCTTTAAAAATGATTTCAATTTTCTTTTAATTTCTTCTGAAAGAAAAGAACACACAGTTTCTTAAAAAACAGTATTCCTTGACTTCAGGCTTCCGCCGCGATGCTGATGAGATCTGCTCTCTTCTGGGGTACAACGCAGCGTCGAGTGGTAATCCTTTACCGACGTTTCGGGACAATGTATCGGTCCCATCTACAAAGGGTCAAGAAGTCCAAGAAGAGTAGGACTTCTTGACCCTTGAAGATGGGACCGATACGTTGTCCCGAAACGTCGGTAAAGGATTACCACTCGACGCTGCGTTATACTCCAGAAGAGCGCAGATCTAAACAGTATTCCTTCAATATCCTCTGATGCAAAGTGTAAGGAATTACAGGGGAGATTTCACCACTACTACAGCGGAAAAGATTCACATCAGGCAAGAAAAAAGGGTAGCCAAATTTCGTACTATGATGGCATGAAACTGAAACAAATGTAATATCTATGTTTAAATTTTGTAATGTCCAACTTAAGCGTATTTAAATTTTGTAAATTAAATAAATGAGTTAAAACACACATATTAAGTAGATATGTGAAATTTAAATTTCGTTTGCCCTCTATTTCTAGGAAAGAAGCCTTGAAATGTTATTTGCTACTGTACTTCAACTAATCTCGTTATGTTAGGAACTTATGTTTTTGTAAGGCTTTGAATCTTTGTCTTGATGAGTTCATTACAACAAGTAGTTGAATCACAGTTTCAATAAAACGGAGAACAGAGACTCCTCTTCGTTAGTTGTAAGAAGAGAATGCCCTATAAGTGAGTGTGAAGTACTGTAAAGGGAATCGAAGGATTTGAACGACAACAAAAAATTATTAAGAAAACTTTACCGAAATTGGTACTAAAACTGATATTTATATACTAAATTTAGAAACACCCCTGAAGTCACCAATTGAAACAAAATACAATATGGAAGTTTTCGAATGTAATCGGAGTACGTACAAGAATTTTAGGTGATTAGCTGTCACTCCGCCCAACACTAGCACCATATACACGACCATCACCACAATCACCAACACCACCACGACTAGCATCACCTCCACCATCACCACTACCATCACAATCACCGGTCACCATCACTAACAACTCCTACCACGCCCCTTCCACTTTGCATTCCATCACCAAGATTCCAAATTAAGAATTTTTAAAACATATATTTAAAGGCGAAATTTAAGATCCTCACAGCGACGTTCATGAAGATTAAAGCTTCCTAAAATATTATGACATATCTATCATCAGCTTGTAATGTTGTGCAACACTATGTAACATTTGTGAGTGAACATCTATAAAGAACTTAAGAATAAATATATTGTGTAAAATAATAGTGGGTTTTATTTGCCGGGGTAAAACAGCCGGAGAGTGATGGTCACTACTTATCTCCAATAGCACTGAAGTGGCGAATTTATAAAATTTTCGCTCCTCTGCGTGATTTCAAGCTTCCGCCGCGGGGTAAACGAGATCTTCGCTCTTCTTGGATGTTACGCAGTGTACTTTGTCAGTAACTAACGACCAATGTATGCTGCGTAACATCCCAGAAGAGCGAAGATCTCTTTCGCTCCTATCTTCATGATGTAAGCATTGGGAAAAACTAGCATTTACCTTCGGAACCCTAAGATTTTCCAAATACTCTGCTGTCTACCTCTTTCCCTTAGGTAATTCTGCAGTACAAGAGCTGGGACAGTCGGCGAGGCAGAACGTGGATGCCAGAAGACGACAATGGCAGGTGCCCGGCTAGAAACGCCAGGCATTTCCGATGCCACTACACCCATTGTCTTCACGACAGCAAGATGTTCGAGCCGGATCACAATCTTCACTTCCATCTTTGGCACACTTTTCATTTGTCTGCCAGTGCCTTTCCCACTTCCTCTCCTACACACCTGAGGTGCCATGGTGCAATAATTTAAGGGTCTTTCGTATAGTAGGGAAGAAAAAATCATCACCTGGAGCTTTACACAAAACGGTGTGAATATTAACCCCTAAGGGCCACATAACACACATTTCGATTGCACTCTTGAAACTTTACACATCTCGTTTGTCAAATTATCGACCTGTCTGCCGTGTTTGGGTAACAGAAAGAACGGCTATCATTTTATTATTATTTTCATTTTTGTTTTCTGTTTCTAAGAGAATGTAATGTAGGTATTTTGGACGCATAAAATATCAGCTGAAAAACATAACCAGAGGCCTTCCTAGGACCTTATAATTAATTCTTTCGCACCTGGCGCTGAGTGTGGCGGTCACAGAAACACAGGGTGAAATTTTACTGAAGTGACCAGAATGCGTGAGTGGAAAAAATTAACAAGCGACTCCGCAAATACACACAAAACTTTCATGTTTGAAAATGTACCGGTTTGCTCTTTCTCTGATTAAGATACAAGCACTTAACTTTATTTTAAGGAAACATGCATGTTATTAGAGAATATTCATAATAATTTATTTCAAGGATTTTAATTCAACTGAATAATAAATCTTCTTTTATTTACAGGTTTGACGACACTATATCGCTTACTGCGGTTGTCGAGTTTCAGAAATACATGGAAAAATGGTTACAAATGAAGAGATCGAATGGGCAAAAATATATGAATAGCGTCATAAAAAATGACATAAGCACTCCACAGCAAACACCCAACCAAGCTGAGCACTCACACAAAACCAGGTACGTTATTATCCGTCAACAGGTATATTGAGCTTAAAATATTTTGTCCTCCTACTTACGTTAAATCTTACGTTACAGAGGACTCCGAACTGCACGCCAAAACACACACATCAGGTATATACACCACTCGACTACTCACGTCAATATATTGAACCTGACGTTTGACTACGATCAAGTGACTGACGACGATTGCACATCGTAATGTACTGACTAGTACTCTGTACAAAGGTGTAAATTAACTTTTAATTTTTAACGTTTTTATGAGATCAAAAGATTTTATAAGATAAATATTGTGCTGCAATACCCTTATTGGACAATGAAGATTTAACTTGTATGAACTGTTACGGTGAAACGTGTAATCTTGTGACAGTGGTGAAGGAGTGTGCCCCTGAAGATGACGCATTGGCATCGAAATATGTGGGTGATTTGGTGTAGTATGACGTAATAGTGTCTCTACATAGAAATAGTGCATTTGTTGGTGACCGATATTTGTTATATTTGTTATAGACATAATATTGTTTCATACTGGTTAAGCGTCTGTTTCGAAATAAACCAAGCAAGATCATGCACGTCTTATAAAAATTCAGCACAGAATCCTAACATATGAAGATTCCCAATTTATTTAATGCATTAATCAGTTAATTAATTTGTAATGATTTATGGCTTATTTGACGAAGGTATTGGTAGCTCGGGCCAACCTCGACACAATATACGTGAGTGGTCAACTTTAGACGCACCTTCTTTATTCAAAAGAAAACTTCTCTGCAGCACTTGAACAGGAGTTGATCTGGACGCTTTGAAGAAAAAAAGAGGCCCTTTAGCCCTGCTAGAAATCGAACCACCACTCTTGTTTCGTCCAGAACGCGGCCTAGTTACCGTACTGAGTGGGCTATCCCGGCTCTTCTGTATAGAACAACTGATAACTATGGAGAGAGAAAATATTAAAGGGACGCAGTTTCTAACAAAAAAAGAACCTAATCCTTCCAATTCCAGAGCCCCTCCTCAATTCCAAAGCCTTCTTGACACGACTGACCAACTCTAGTGTTACGCTTGCATGGTCACCAAGAGCGCGGCGATGGACACTAGAAAAATGTTCCACTTCACTGCTGACAGATTTCGCTACTTCTAGAACCAAAGAAACATTCTATCATACACACAAATATTTCAGGTATTCTCTCTTGAACATGGCTCGATAATATCTGAAAGACGTCATTCCAGTAAAGGACAAGCAAAATTTGTCTCCGATCTTTCATGTCTTCTTGAGTGTTCAACGCAAAGAATGGAAGGCGTTAAAGCGGAAGAATCGGGGTTTCTTCTTAACGAAAGTGACAACGTGGCAATGGATTACGTACAGCAGGGTCCACACCAAGAAGGACGTCCAGCCAAATAGAATGGACAGCGACAAAAGAAGGTTACCTCTCTGAGCTGACCAACAGCCTCTGTTTAGATTTATGTACATTTTAAAATACAAATTCGGAATGTGATTACTGTATTAAGTAATCACCAACACTGCAGTTAGATTTGAACGTAGTTTAAAGTAAATATCCCTAAGCTGGCAATAAAATGTTTGAGCAGATCCCGGGTTCGATTGTCCTTGCATATTTTAAACATCTGCCGTGATTTTCATGGTTGTCTTCTTGTTCTAGGAGCAGGAATGGCGCAATCGGTATAGTGGCTAGACCATAGACTGGATGACGGAATAACTGTCTCCGAAATTTCAGCGCAGTTTTACTAGGCAACATACATAAGTTCAGGCCATAAGGTTTCCCCCTTTTTTTTGTCATCTCCAGCACTGTAGACTCCATTTAGAAATCTAAGTCTATAACACTTCCCGTACCCTTACTTTCCAAAAATTTTAAACTCACTTTACTCCTTCAAAAAAAGGAGACCATGTTTCAGACCCGTATAAAACAAATGACAAAATACATTTGGTTTTTTGCACTAACTACAACTACCGGGAAATCGGCGTTCACTTCTGACAGGGACAGAGATTTTATTTTTTGCGATATTTTAAGTTCTTAGGACCGTGACTGTGCAACCTGCTGTCCTGTGCGATTCAGCGTCTTGTAGTTCTGTGCAAGTGAAGATAACTCTTATGTCTTGAACACAGAAGCAACATAATATTTCCAAAAGTTGCTACATAAGTAAAAAATGGCACGGTCTCATATTTCAAAAGATACTAAGGTTAGACTTTTCTCTACAGCTTCTGGACGGGTATGTGTCTCCCCGTCCCTTATCCCGTGACTACCGGATATCTTTCTTCAGGAGTGTAGCACCCGGTGTATAGGGCTTAGAAACCACCGCCCCCTAATTCCGGGGGGTTAAGAATACTCGAAGCTATGTTTCCACACCACGCACATATATCCATAGCGTAGTGCTTTATTAAACTAACTAACTAACTCCATGGAGCAGAGGCCTTCTTGAGAAGCTAACAGTTTCTCAGCTAGTCAAGAAATTCCCTCCATTTTATGGAACCCGAAGGTTCATTACCGCATTCACAAGAGCCCGCCACCTGTCCCTATCCTGAGCCAGCTCAATCCAGTTCATGCCCCCACATCCCACTTCCCGAATATCCATCTTAATATTATCCTCCCATCTACGCCTGGGTCTCCCAAGTGGTCGCCTTAGTGCTTTATTAAACACATTAAAAATTGATTCTTTTAAGTACAACGATGTGCACAGTCTTCCATCCTGTGTGTCACATTATTACTTATTATTTGCATATCATGAGCCCAGACGCACAGTGTCATAGACGCGTCGATCTTTTTACGTGCACCCACCTGAAGTTAAAGTTGTCTGAGACTCCAGGTCTTTCTGTTGAAGTGCCAGAAGCAACAAAAGCGACAAGTATTGTCATCTGGGCAACAGCCAAACCCCATACAATGAAGCGACATATTAGTCTCGTTTCTGGAACGGATAGGAAATTTGAAGAAACTTGCGGGATTGGACTACAATGTCCAGACTATGTCCCACGTCCTTTCCATATTCTGTAAGAAAGGCCTATGAGATATCTGTAATGGTGTTCTCCGCACTTTCGGCGCGGTAGCTTCACATGAGCGGAGTTTGTGAGGCGTGGGGAATTCACAGGACATGAGCTACATACATCTTATGTCCTTCAAATGCACTTCATTAGAGAAGCAGAGGTAGGGGCTTTATTAGTTACTCACACAATAAACGTTTATGTCCTCTCGCATTCTTAACCTCGCCAGATGTCAGATTTTTGTCCGACCGTCTTACCAGCAGCAGAACAGCATACATTGTCTACCGAACAGACAGCTGGGTGCGTTAGACGTGAACATGATGGCCAAGAGAAAAACTTATGATCCTGCCAAGAAATGAGCCCCGGACTTCTAGCTTCTAGCCAGTCCTTATATTGGCTTAAATAACGCGGAGGAATTGCGAATTAATGATTTAGTTACTACTGAGTTGATTTACAAGGTTTTTGAAACGATTTAAATGTGCCGCTGTGATTTTAGAATTATAAACTAAAACCGATATTGAGGGAAGTGACACTGGCTGAATTTGAAGTACTGTAGCTCTTGTCATAATAGAACTAGTGTTTGTTATTTTTAAAATTAAAATTTTTTTCTTATATCTGCAAACGCAATTATTTCTATCTCCATATCGAACTCCACATCCCCAGTCGCAATAATATTTAATGATTACTGTTATCATTACCATCACGTTCGCCTTCGCAACTCGTCAGCACTACAACATTTATACAGTTGAGGACTGTCGTTACACAGTGCAGGACTGTCACCCATTGCCCTCACTCATTTCCAGGCTAGACCACCGCACATGTTCAGGTTTAGAAACTTCGGAAGGCGCCTTCTGACTCCTCTGCCCGTCCATGCTATTGGTTTATACAGCACTAGTGTACTTATTTCTATAATTTGGTACTGAACACGCAAGTTACGTACTTGGTGCATGCGTCTCCTTACTGATTCTTGTATCACTGTCTTTCAGACTCGTGAATGCATAACTGTGCAGGTAAGCACACGGAAAACAGAGGGGACGTACAAGAACGAGGGAAATAAGGAGGAGAATGATATAAAGAAAGAAAAAGAGCCAGAAGCTAAGGAATAAATATTAAAGTGGAGTAACACTGAGGTAAAAATAGAAAGGAAGTAGTAGGAGAAGGAAGAAGAAGAAGAAGAAGAAGAAGAAGAAGAAGAAGAAGAAGAAGAAGAAGAGGAGGAGGAATAAAATATTCAAGTAATGTAGGAGGATAAGAGAGCAGAGAAAGACAACTAGAAGCGACAAAGCAAGAATAAGGAGAAAATAAAAATAAATAGAGGAATAAAGTAAAGCAGAGGAAACGACGAAAGTGAAGGACCAGAATACGATAAGGAAACGTAATGTGTTGATGTGACCTTCACAATTCATTTCAAAACAAAATAACTGTCCCTATAAGGAAACTTAAATATTTACTTCCTTAAAATAAAAGAAAGTAGGTTTATCAGATCACCATGCTGTGATTGCGTGCGTGTGTGTGGGTGTGGGTGTGTGTGTGTGTGTTTGTGTGTGTGTGTGTGTGTGTGTTTGTTTTAGCATAGTGAGTGAGTGACTGAGTGAATGGTTGTGTGGTCTCTTTGTTTCCATTTAAACTTCTAGACAATCGATTTTTACAAAACTTGGTACGAAAGTTATGCCATAGAGTGCACCCTAAAGCATGATTTCTGATTTCACAACCAGTAATAACAACACGGTTGAGGAACGAATTTGCGCAGTGATAAAGACAATGCCGTTAAGTACTTCAGGGATTTGAAATTATATATGGTAATACAGCTTGAAAATCATTCAGATTCAGGTAAGGCAATATTCTGTGCAGTCAAACATAATGTCGCCGTCCGTGAAAATTTGTTTCACCTTTCTCTTTAACAATTATTATTAATGAACTTCTGGGTTTATCTAGCTGATATTCGATACGAGGAGTATACCACGAACATATCTACACATAATACTAAAGGGTAGTCACGATGTGGGCGCCATGCAGGTGCATGGGCGACCAGGATTAAATCTCCAATCGTTAATAATCTCGGCACTAGATGGTGGTGAGTTACCAGCTTCACGAACTGGCTTCTCTACCCCGAAGAAAATATACACTGTACGCATTGAACAGAATGTTGCGTGGGCTCCAGGGAGGTCGGGGCGCTTTGACGTACTGATAAATCTCTTATCCCTGAAGGGAATTCGTAGATTATCCAGCCTCTAGCTTGGTTACTATTCCGCCTCCACCTACACACAGTATGTAAAGCATTGACTGTAAAGAAAACATTAAGACCGTGACTAAAATGCCTAACTTTAAGTTTATAAACGATAAATTTAACGACATAATTTGTGTTAGGTGACAATTTCTTCATAAAAATGAAATAAAACCAAATAATAATTTGTGTAATAGAGCTATCAGTCAAGAAATCTATGCAACCAGTAAACTTTATGGGACTTGCTTATTCCTGACGAAGCGTTTCCGAAAGGGATACGTATTATCTGGACACATGTGCATACAGTTTTGTGTGTGATTCTTGAAGCGCTCTTGCATTAAGAACGAATGTCCACGCGGAGACAGACCAGCGTCTCGAATTGAGGGAAATTGTCAATAGAACAACGGCGAGCGGGTTGGAACGAATCACGACACCAGAATTACCGAGAACTCGATGCAAGATTTGGAAAGGAGAAGCTAAAAGAGCTGCTGTTTATACACGGTTTTTTGATAACAATAAACATCGGGGTCTGGGTAACGGTGAGGACTCGGAGAGGCGACAATAAGGTGTTTACAAGTGTTCTTACCTTGTCACGCTACTGCTGCTTAACAGTCCATTTAATCTGGAAACACTAGCGTCGAAAATATATAAGAATATTTGAAAAATGTTACATAGTAGGAGTTTTAAATGCACTTCCTTGAACCAAAGTTACAATGCAGCCAGGGTAGCTTAGTTAGTACAGTGACTAGGCTATGGGTTGGACAACCTAGTTCGATTCCTGACAAGGGTACAGGTTTTTTTTTTCCAAGGCATCTAACCAGAATCTAGGGCCCAACCATCCTCCTGCTCGTTGGGAACCTGGATCTGTTTCTGATGAGGTGAAACCACGGAGGTGTGAAGACGTCTAATTACCTCCTCCAGTGGCCAAGTTAAGTATGATTAAAAGGTCGCTTTTTAAGGCTCTCCCAGTTTCAAAATTATACGGAGTCGATGACACATCAGTGATTGGTTATGATGCACTGCTGGAAAGATGCTGGCAGTGAAAAACCGAAGTATTCGGAAGTACTCGGAGAAAAACAAATCCCACATGAAGTAGCCTGCGATCGAAACCGGACGTACGTGGTGACACGCCCGCTTGTAACCTCCTGAGCCACGGTACGACCTTGAATAAGTGGAGTTTTACCTTCACAGCTTTATCTAATTTACGCCGAGGCGCAGTTGGTTGAAGCACTGCACTACAAGCCGGAAAATCGCCGGTTCGATTGCCGATGGTATCAATAGAATTTTTCATTGACTTAATCCTTCCAACCGCACTATATCCCTGGGGTCGACTCAGCCTCTAACAGAAATGAGGCGCCTGGCAACCTTACCGACTTCATACGCCGATTGTCTTTCAACCTGGCAGCTTCAGGTTCCTGGAACCCTCAGGGCCTGTCCAGGCTTGTACAGGGATTGCTTTACCTGCTTCCTTCTGTTCTTTCCAAGAAGCTCTTTTAGATTTAAGAAACTAAGACAGAAATATTAAATTTGTTGTAGCACCACCATGTATTCTGATAGGTTAGCACCAAGATACTGCGGACACATACAGCGTTTATATTATACCATGAAGATGGAAGTGATAGCTTCATTCGAAACCCTGACAACCACCTAACAGACTACATGGTATCACAACCCGAAAGACGACATTATGAGTCTCCAGAATCGTAGAAAACTTAAAATCATATACACGGATATTACTTCCTGCCAGACAGTTTGACATTCATGTTTGAATGGGTAGTAGCTAAGAAACTAAACTTGAAAAACCTTATTTGAGTCCTGCATAACGGCATAAATAACAATTAGGAATTTTCGAGATTCTGGTACCGGTGTTGATGAAAAGTCAATTCGACTGGAATCTTACTCCCAGCTGCCAGAAAACTTGAGTATTCAGCCAATAACATGCATCTGGGCAAGAACTGGTCCTCTCGTGAAGTACAACCCAAGTTTTAACATCGCTTGTACAAAAGCCTGTAATTAACTTTATCATAAGCCAAACTGATCTACGTACTTCGCTCCGCAAAGTATTTGCCCTTTATCCGACAACCTACTTTCTGAGCCCAAAACCCCTTTCCAATACATTAGAAAAATACCTGTACGCATTTGCCCCCACAGCCTGATCCACGTGTTTTCTGTCTATTGTTGACAAACTTGTAACAAAGCAATTGTGTTGTATGATGATGAAACGGATAAGAGCAGAAGAATAATGAAAAAAAAAAATTAGGTTCTGATCCATACTGATTCTGATCACAGAGGGTTGTATTTTTGTTCACCCGGTCGTAGAAGTTCAGAACACAAATTTCTGTGCTTCGGTTACATTCCTCATTTTGAGTTGATGCTAACAAGGCTTGTTTTTATATCGCCACTTTGGAATAAAAACTGCTGCATCTAACTGACCCCCAGCGAGCTCTTTCCAACTTTCATTTAGTTATGGAACATTTCCTCATGATTTAATCCCTTTAACAGTTTCAACAAACAAAGGGATAGCCAGAACCAGTGGGAGATATCAAAATTGATACTAAACTGCCCTTACAATAGTCACGTTATTTCAATGAAAAGCAACACGAAATTTGATATAATCCACTACACTCTAAACAGAGTATTACTCAAGTTAAACTATTTCACTCATGCGACAATGAAATCGACTTAAGAATCTGAAGCATAAAATGTGTCTACATATTACATAACATTTCAGTTCATACTTCGCAGAAAACACAACACATTTCAATTACAAAGTAAAGTTCCATCACGTCTCTTCACAAAAACAATCGTTGTTTATTCTGAAAATCACATGACATGTGATTAGACCCCCTGGAATAATGAGAAGCTTCTGAGTGTTAGAAAAAGTGGTTAGTAGAGTAATCACTTTCCTTCAAAGGCGGAAGTGGGTAGTGTTATAGAAGAATTAGTTAATACATAAAAATAGCGTTCTAGGAAAAAATGTTTGATACCGTATTCAACTGCAGAACAAAAAAGAATATTTAATATTGGGAAAAACAGAAAGACAGTTTTCGATAGCATTCTATGGTTGGGGGAGTTTTCATTTGCTAATTCGGCTTTTTCTTTGTTTAAAGAAACGAAGATTACCGTTAAGTGCTATGGGTTATCGGAAATGTAGCAAATATTTTTCCCAATATTTTGAGGAGTTATAAAGCAAGAATAGTAAACGCGCAAGCTCTCGTGTACTGACTGCCTTTGTAAGTATACAAGATTAAAAAATGTGCAAATTTAATATAAATAAAATTACAAAATTAATTATTAGGCTAAAAATATCTCATAATTAGACTGTTCGGAGACAAGATACTCAAAAATAAAACACGCACAGAAAGGTACAGCAAATTCTAAGCAAAGAAACATAACAACAAAAACAAGAGAAATAGTACGTAAAGAGAGAGGAAGATGCAGACATCTGAAGTGAATATTTAGTAATAACCCAAAACCAACCTATCGTAATTATTTTTGAATACAATTTCATAATGAAATTAATAATTCCATTTGAGTGTTTCTAACATAAACAGATGCCATCATTCTGTGTCTAAAATAATTACGTGCAGGTATTTTCTCGTGAAGACATATTTTCCTACTGGACATCGGACAGGCGAGGACGGCTACTTCTGCAAATTTGTTTCACGTATTTTAAAATATCCTGTGTCATACGTAACCGGTGTTTCATTCCAGACAAGAGCAATATTTTGCTGTTGCCACAGTACAGGCTGGAAATCCACCCAGCCTTCTATATTATTGTGAAAAATGACTATAGTATAAGAAACAGTCAACAGCCAACAAATACATTGTGCCTCACGTTATTATCTTATGAGGTTAGAATGACCGGTTTCGGTCTATATTAGACCATCATCAGGTTCTGCTTTAATCGTTGACATCAAAACTCTACTTATCAGAGAAGAGAAGGCCTTCACTTTTACAGCAAGTTAAAATGTACACGAATGTATGTATAAATTGAATAGATAAATTGAAATAAAAATGGTATGTTAAATATGTAGATAAGTAGATAAGGATAAAAATTATTATAGTTGACCATAGGAAGACGTATGGCTATATGATGAATGCTTAGGAACAAGGAAATTCAACACCACTTACTACATAGACACACAAGGATAACAATATCCAGTAAGTAGATTATTACCATACGTTACCAACTTTAGTCTAATTAAACAAACTCCTTATTTTCTAACCCCCTATATCGCATTACAGAACGGGGAAAAAAGCTCAACCCAGATCTGGATTAAATACCAGTACCAGAAGATAGTAAGACTGGAAAATCTGGAATGTAACAAGCCCGAAGCCGCGAGACATATCAGCCGATGAAAGTTCACGTACAGTATAGGTGGAAGCATTCAACATATAGCCATACGCCCTCCTATGGTCAACTATAATAATTTTTATCCTTATCTACTTATCTACATATTCAACATACCATTTTTATTTCAATTTATCTATTCAATATCTATATACATTCATGTATATTTTAACTTGCTGTAAAAGTGAAGGTCTTCTCTTCTCTGATAAGTAGAGGTTTGATGTCAATAATTGAAGCAGAACCTGATGATGGTCTCATACAGACCGAAACCGGTCGTTCTAACCTCATAAGATAATAACGTGAGGCACAATATATTTGTTGGCTGTTGACTGTTTCTTATGCTATAATTGTTAACACACGCCAAAGGGGATGTCGAACATCAAAATTAAAAATGACTGTTCACCTTGAACTAAGCAGCCGAAGGGTAAATACTAAATCCATCTACCCAGTGTTAAGTTTCAAAAAATCATACAGCCTTTCTGGCACTTTTCTCCACACCTTCGTAATTTAGTTGCTACTTACAGAACAAATCTGCTTCTATTTTACAATATTTCAAAGACAATTTAACAGGGTCTAACAAACTCCCTTGCCATGTCGTTTTGTCTGTAAACACGGTCATCATTACTACGCACAAATATTCCAGTTACATCAAGTCTTTGATACCATAAAATGGCGTTCCATCTGAGCTCACCCACTTTACAAATCTGCATGGATATTTGTTTGTGCCACACAACCGGACGCATGATTAAGAGTTTGGCAGTTTAGGTGTAAAACGGCAGAAACCGTCACTAATGCTGGCGTGGGGTAAATCTATTTCTGGGAAATAGAAATCAGCGATCCACAAAACCACAATGGTTTGTTTGTAGAATCAAGAGGGCTTTGGAAAGATTCGTGAAGTTTACCCCACACTCGACACTTAATGGCGTGCAATAGGGATGTCCAATACGAGACTAAGGCAGCCAGTACCGGACTATGAAAGAATCACAACAGATTTTTATGTCAAACCATTAATAATGCAAAAGTGATATAAAAGAAATTTGGACGTACCTAAAAAGGGACCATGAAGTAAATGAAGATGAAGTATACACAAAAACGACGAAGGAAGTTACACGTTAAATAGAAACAAAAAAGGAGACAATATTCGACAAGATAAATTCGGTCTTCTGAGATGTGACGACGTGTAGCCGGGTGTGGGGCTTCCGATTCGACACAGCCTCGCCCGACACCTGCGACCCCTGAAACACTGTTGTGAACACCTAGAATCCAGCAATATTCTACAACCACGACAAGAAGCTGGAGACGCAAAAATATCTGCATAAAATGGCTCGACATCACATGTAAGAACCAAAAGCAAATATAAGAATAACTCTTCTTATACTAGGACTACAGACCTTATTCTTAAATTAGTAAGACGTGGAATAAATCCAACTTGATACCTTTACAAAACTTTTTAAATTGGACTCTATTACGGAACGTTAGTAACATGGATCTAGTGAATGTGTCAGTGAACATGGCGAAGTAAACGAAATGAGATATTGCGTCAAAGCACTTAATGAACCGTGAAAAGTACAAGGAAGAAACTCTGACTTCCATAATATATACTTTATGTATTTTACACACACACACACACACACACGTATATATATATATATATATATATATATATATATATATATAGCCTACACAAAATTATCACTAAAGAAAAGCTTAATTTCGTTTAGATCTCCACCTGCTTTGCATATAAAATCTACATATGCATCTCAGTTTGTTATTGTTCTGTTCCCGCATATGCTATGCTTCTGACGCAATTAAAGTATTCGTACTGAGTTTCAGCTCACAAGGGTATTTTAAATACGTGCTGTTTGGAGAATTTGTTGAAATTACGAATCGGCTCGCAAAATCAAATGTTTGAGAAACAGTTCTTTAGCTCCGTGAAGTGACGTCTACACGACTGGAACCACACACAAACGCGAGAGAACACGTGCACGTAAACACACACACACACACACACAGAGGCAAGCCTACGCACATGAGCACACGAAGGTAATAAACAAGAGGGTGTTTGCAATTGAGGAATGTATATCCCTGCTTTACTGCCTAAAAGCCACGTTTCAAAAATCAAAGAGCAGGAGATGACCACAAATAGAGTAAGAAACTGAAGACTTTTTGTTAGTAACTACTGACTGCAACACCCGGGGCTGCCGACAATAAAACCCAGTCGAAGGTAATCGCCCCCAGCCGGCAATAGGCAGGTGCTCTGTAACAAACCGCTAAAATGTCGTTCTGTTTCCCCAGCATTACAGAAAAACGACATTTAAAACTGTTGCACGTATTGGAACAATAATTTAAAATTTTACGGAATTATGTCGAAATAAATAAATCTTCTTTGTGAACGATTAACCTCGCACACACAGTAAGATTTACTGTCCGTCATACTAAAAACTGTCTTTATGATTTGTGTCCTCTAAACGTGTGTTGTTTACTTTATATCTCCACTGTTTGCCTCTGTCACATAGGATTCATAATATATGTCTGATTAAATGAGCAACTAATTAATGATCTAACTAACTGCTCTGAGCAGAGTCCTTGAGACACTCATAACCTCTGAACTTTTTAAGGAACTTCCGCCGTTTCGGAACCAGCATCGCGAGTTTCGTGTTCAGAGTAGCCGGCAAATATACCCTACTTCAGCTAGAAGATATCGACAGTGTAGAGATATCGATTGTAAATAACCCCGCTTATGAAACCGTGAAGATGGTTGATTGTAAATCCGTTGCTATGACAAGGAGTAACCTTATAATGTGTGCGGTAGTACACTTGCCCTTCCCTCTGCGAAGTACTCACGATTTTAAAATCTACAGAGGATACGAGAGTGAATAGGCCAGCAGTGGTACCACCGCAGACACTTCCTAACTTGTTTATTTTCTTCGTATGTCCTTTTCATCCGACCATTCCCTTACCCTTCAGTTGATCAGCCGAATAAGGTGATTATTTTCCGAAGAGTACTAATTTTGCAGACGCTTATTATACAAATTTATTGTTGATACTGTCGCTTTTTTGTAACACCTGCACCTGTCCCACTTCACATTTATGTGTTTCGTATAGTTCGAACAATACACAGTCATTATTTCCATGAATAAAAGTAACAGAATGGTCTTTATAAAGGACAGCCAGACTCTGTCATATACGAACTGACATTTAAATGCAATTTGAAATTACATTTCTTTGTCAAAGGTTTAAATAACCCAAGAATTCGTTCATTGACTCTACAATACTAAATTATTTACACCTACGTTCCCCTTATAGCATGCTCTTTAGGTACACTATCAATTTCACCAACCTTTCTCCTAATCATGCTTGTATTTGTCTATTTATTATCTTGAAATTCTCCGTGACTCCACACGCTACTGGCTCTGCTTGCAACACACAGTTCAAGCATCGAGTTTAAATCTTCCAGTCCAGTATTTTTGAATAACTTTCAATTAGCAGAAGCCCAGCATTAAAAGTTTAGTAACTGAAAAGCGGGCTCCTTTTAAGAAAACAAGTTGAATCTAATTTATAAGCAGCCTTCCCTTCGGACCCGTATAGCTTTAAGCAACCAGTAATATATGACGTGTAACACGTCATCAATCAGAAATCCTTCTGACGGTGCATATCATCTGTGGCGTTTACACACTGCAGATGTATAAAATAACACACCCACTCAGGGCTTCTTAACACATATGACAAGCACTAAATAAATCACACAAATTATTATCACGTCATTTACTCCTAACCACCCTGTTCCAACCGTACAAAGATGTTCTGTTTGAAATTCCTAACTTTGCACTTGCCTGCGTCAAACCAAAAACAATTTTTGTGATGATAAACAGTAACCCAACGGCGATTCGAACCAAATGCCTTCTAAATATGATGCCATAAATTTACCAGTAATTCAACGTAATAGGTAATTAGCTAAACAAAAGTATTTTATATTCTAATACACGATATTTAAAATCTGGAATATTTTGAGGTTGATGTTACGAAGCTGTCAGTATCTCGATCAGAACGAATTCTGGAAGGAAATCACAGAAGCAGAAAGCCCCCGGAAACCCGAGGAATGGATGAGAAGACAAACTGCGGAAGGGTGCCGCCAAATTGCTCAATACGAAAAACTGGCACAGAGCGACAAAACATAGGAGTGACTGCAGGAAGAAAACAGGGCAGGCTATGGCCAGAAAACGGGCCTAAAAGCCATTAGCAGAGGAGGAGGAGACAAGAAAAAACGAAAAGAAGTCAGTAACTCGATATCGTTAAACATAACCTAATGTACATTTAAAAACAATATTACTCAAAGACAACTGTGTTTTTATTTAAAGTTACAAGTGGCGGTCTAGGTATGAACCAGCATCAGGCTAAAAGACACAAGCATTAAAAGGCAGATAAAAGATACAGTATAAAAACATCATCATGTTTTATGTGGCATCCCACACTTTTACAATAATCTGTTTTACAGTAAAATTGTAAAATTGTATATGGTCGATGGTAGCTAAAGAGTAGTGGTAGGAATATAGTATTAATGTTAATTTTATGAACTCCCAAGAGCAAACGAGTGAAAAGGTAATGGGATAATTATATATATTAAAATATTAAAACAAGTACAGTCTTAGGTGTTCGTATAAGATATAGACAGGTTGAGTTTTCATATATATATATATATATATCACACTGACATAACGGTACGAATTATATTAAGTTATTATAAGGAACGATGAATGATACAGGATAAATTGGAAAGAATCTGAAAGGAAATTGTCGTGGCTCAAAGGCGTGCTGTTTAAAATTGTTCCCAAGAGGGACTGGAAAAACCACGAACAGCCAGAGGACAGCCCACTTTCCGACCGAGTTTTGAAGCATGCGCAGTTTGAATAAAATCTAGAGTATTGCCATTAGAGTAACAGGTTTGATCTAACATTAATAGCCTGCTTGACCATGGACATGGACGCAATAAGCTCCTCCGAAACGTCCGTAACTGTTTACCAGTTCATTCCAACTTGATTAGAAGAACGGTTGGCTTAGGGTCGGTCTGAAGATTTCTATACCTGCCTGGCACCTACATTCAGAAGTCATTTTATAAAATTACTATAAAGAACAGAACACGTTCGCTCAATCGATAACGCTTCTGAATTGCGTTCAGACATTCTCCTTTTCGAATTTTGGCCGAGACACCGATTATTCCGACAGAGATTGAGGTTAATCTGAACACATTCTGTACCCCGTTGTAAACTTATAGTCCCGTCCCTGAATCATCGCAGCAAGACACCCAGTGCCCGCTGGGTAGAAGGATGTGAAGACCAAAGTCAAGTTGTGGACATGATGGCGGAAGACAATATCGAGCCGGACCTAATGTCACGGAACTACGCCAGGTCATACCAAACATACTAAGGCCGACTGAACATCCACACGCAGGAGAGCACTCTCTGAAAGTCTTGAGAACCTTCACAGCTTGTTAAGAAATTCCTCGCCTTTTATGGAAACCCAAAGTTCAACACCGTGTTCAAACAAGCCCGCCACTTGTCTCTATCCAAATTCAAGCCCTCCAAAGCTTCAACTTCGAGACAGTTTTCAATATTATCCTGCTACGTAGCCTAGGTCTTCCAAGTGGTTTCTTTCCTTCATGCTTCCCAACTAAAACTCTGTACGCATTTTTCTTCTCCCCCGTAACACTTGCCTCGGCCATCCGATCTTCCTTTATTTGATCACTGTAATATTTGGTGAGAGGAAATTAGGGGAAATATAAAGTGCTAAACGGTAAATATAGTGACTTAACAAAAATATTTGTCGTTTAGGCAATATGAATATTTGAAGAACGAGACTGGTGTGGCGATAACCCTCTAGATTTTGTTTCGAAGATACTTGGTTCGAATTCCAGTCGGAAAACAGACCGTATTGACGAAGATTTGTGGTATTATACTGTAACTCAAGGCGATTTCCAGGGGAGGCCTGGCCTAACTCCAATATCGGCAGTCAACTTTGTGTCTCATTCGACAATATACAGTGTAACCTGTGCAGTAGAGTACACGCTGTTAAAGAGCCAAAAAATTCAACTGATCAAAATTATTACACAATGTTACAATAGAATCTTTAAATCTAAAGAAAAGTACAGACGTGAAGTTGATATGTAGATAAGCTTTCCTATACAGTACTGCGAAGACAACGTGGAATTTCGAGGTTAGGCCTATATTTGGCACATTTAACACAGGCTTACATGTAATCTGCACTTAGGAAAAAAGTTGTGAGATTTGACGTTCTGACCGCGATGACTACGAAATGTGCTCTCTTCTGAGATGTACCGCAATGTAGTCTGGTAGAAGTGTATCAACGCACGATTCTGCTGCCAAAATCATCAGCTTGATGATTCCGAGCTGATGATTGAGGCAGCAGAATACTGCGACAAGTAAATCCACTTCTACCAGAATAAATGTCTTCATATTTCAGAGGACAGACACACTCAAACGAAGAGTTTTTAAAAACAGAAACAGTAGTAGTAGTAGTAGTAGTAATGACGTGTAGGAGTAGACATCTATGCAACAGAAAGCTTTGTGAGTTCATGTCGGAATTCTTTCTTTCTCTTCAGTAATGGAAATCCAAGTAACAACTTTATGGACAGTATGTTTAAGAAAATGCTGATCTTCGAAGGTACGGTATACAAATGGCAGACAAAATTTAGTTACCTGCGATTTCGAAGCGTGGGATTTTATGTGAGAAGAATTCATCCTTTTACGAAAATTTTATCTTTCCGTATTCCGTACTATAACCACAGACGGAATGCATTTTTGTACATTTTAAATGTAAATGTTAGACTTCGGCAGCATTGGTTATAACATTGTGGGGGAAAAAAAGAAATATACATAAATATTTAAATGGTTGGCGCTATTCCAACTATTGGCAACTTTAGTTAGACTGTCTGTAATATATAACATTAGGTTTTAAATTGCTTAGCTTATCTCATTTACCGACTGATCATAGGCACACTAGTGAAGTAGCCTCACATTATTATTACTTTCCGTTGAGATGGTAATGATATGGTTATTTTGTTACCTACCAACCACTAAAATGAGCTGTGCGAAACAGTCTCCATAAGTTATATTCTGAATTCTTGCTTATCAGGCAGTGCATAAGATCAACGCATTATAAGGAGGCGACGCATCTCTGTCCCTTTCCTTCCGTCTGCGTGTTTAGTCTCCAAAATTGCTAGACAAAATGTACGTAAATAGCAATTAACCAATGTATCCTAAACGTTACCAGTCGAATTTGATTTATGTTTCCGTTCTTTCTTCAATAACTGCCTCCATCATTAATTTACAGTTAAGGTATTAGACTTACGGACTGATAACACGCAAAATTAGGTACATTTGAGAAAAACATAAACAGAAGTCAATTATTTTCGCAATGAAATACCGGTACGTACTGTATTGCAGAAACGTTAAACATCGGCGTAAGAGCACCCTGAGCCTGTAAAAGCACCGGTTACACGCTGGGTAACCAGGGTTTGATTTCCGACAAACAGAGCTAAGATCTGCGCCCCTCTGGGACATTAAAGAGCGTCGAATGTTGATCCTTTACCGACTTTTCCGGACAATGTATCGGCCCCATTTTCAAGGGTCAAGAAGTCCCCTGAAGATGGGACCGATACCTTGCCCCGAAACGTCGGTAAAGGATTATTCGACGCTGCGTAATGCCCCAGAAGAGCACAAATCTCATCAATACCGCGGTGGAAGCCTGAAATAACGGAGGTAATTTTCCGCACATAATTCAAAATTATTCTAGGGACAGTTTAATTTCTGAGGCTGACCACGGGGTTCCATCTGGTACCAAGTCTTCAATATTTCGGTTTCACTTCTATTCTGTATCCTGGTAGAATGATAATTATAGAGCAGGAACAACAGTAATGTGAATTATTTGATGCCTTCAGAATCGATATTCCAGGTAAGAACTTAAATGAGTAATATCATGGTGTATACTATACGTGAATGTGTATATCGTTGAAGGTGCCTTTTTTAGTGGGCGAACGACAGATATCTCCTAATGTGAATCTCGTTAAGCCCAAACAATACACGTGTTCCTTAAGGTGTATGTGTCTATGTACGCACACACTTTCGTGGCTCCATTCATCCGAACTCACCATGCGTACATCAAACTTCCACACGTACTCCAACCTTCAACTGGGGTTCGTGAGCTTTGAGGAATTTGAAAATAGTATTTATTTGTTTAATATATTAGCATCTATATATTTTCTGCAAGAGGCACTTAACTTCTAGGCTTTTCTGTGACGTTAATTTTAAATACAGAAAACTTAATCTTGTGTGGAACGTTTTTCACCCTGTAAAGAGTGAGAAGTATCGCTGACGTTTTTAACACCATCGTAAGTTTTGTATGAGGTTTACAAACGAGAAATGAAAACTCAATACAGACCCATCAACGCACGAAGATAATATAGTGCAACACAAATGTACCCTGAATGTACCCCAGTCAGGGTGCAGTATCTATAATTTAAATGTAATGATAAATTTTCAAATTATTTGTGGGTTCAATAATTATTGAATCCACAAAGAATTTGAAAATTATAATTTACACAGTGCCGAAACAAACTTCAAGAACTTATATGCTGAATTCTAAGCTAAAGTGAAGCTCACGTATTTTAATCGCGTATAACCTCACTCAGAATTTACTGAATTTGCGACAATCAAAACAACTGCATTTAAAAACATTCATTTTTATCATAACATCATGTTTCTCACTTCAGCTTTTTACACGGATTCCGTCCGGGTAACGTAGCAACACCAAGCTTGATGTAGACCATCATCACCATCCGAGGCGATTATAGTGACGGACTAAGTAGTTCCTCCGGGGCAAAAGACCTCAGACGTCTTGCTCATGACCAAATTATACACCATCATCACCAAAGCTACATCCATACAATTCGGCGAAACCTTTGTTACTATACAGTCATTGAATAACAAGACGGTAATTTATTACTAGTAGGAATGTTAGAGCCATTACCAGAGTAACCAAGAAAAAATATGATGGGAGAAGAAGAAGAAGACAAAGAAATAAAGTACAGAGCGGAGGTTTCTAATTCAAACCTGTAGATAGCACGCAATATTGATTAAGTTTCATTTGTTTTTGTTTCTTTACAGCTTCTGAGATGATTACGCTTTGAAAATGAGTATCTTAGAAAGGGTTCAAAGTAGGCAGTATAATACCAAGCAAGTGTACATGTCTCCTTAAGAAAAATATGGGTAGCATTTCCACTAACCCCTTCATTTACTTCTTTAGCATCCCTATTGAACTCGCCAATCACGTAAGTGAAGCTATTTTAGGTTTAATTTACTCACAAAAATTTCTCGTTGCTTTTGGTAGCTTCTTAGTTATTAGGTGTCGTCACTGCCAGGGCCATTACAATTGGATGCAATGACGTCTGACAGTCACGTCACATACAGCCAACTAACTAAACCACGCCCTCCAGATCTGCGCTATTCTCGGATATCCCAGAAGAGCGCAATCTTTCCTGGGATTTTTTTTTGTAACTAAAACCAACTGAAAGCACAATTATAACACACTACCCAGTAATCTATATTATACCTGCAACATGTTTCGGCTAATCGCCACCTTCACGGAAGTGTACAAAACATTAAAAAATGCGTTGTTGGTGCTAATCTTTAAAAATCTTCTTAAAACCTTTTTACTTTACTTACAATAATTCTGTTTTCTTACGTGGATAGTAAGGTGATAATTTGTAGGTGCTATAGGTCGGGTGGTGAACTATGTGGTTA
The DNA here is from genome assembly GCA_013340265.1 of Coptotermes formosanus. Taxonomy (NCBI): domain Eukaryota; kingdom Metazoa; phylum Arthropoda; class Insecta; order Blattodea; family Rhinotermitidae; genus Coptotermes; species Coptotermes formosanus. The sequence goes on from BLKM01000505.1 coordinate 143,406, forward strand.
TTTACGGGTGATTGAGGTCTACCGTCAGCGGGTGTATGTCTAGGCATCAGGCAGCAGACTCTGCTGCCTGACGCCTAGACATATTAATCTTTCGACCTAATTCGAAAATATAAGCCCATATCTAACGTCGCGGTTGAAGACGTGCCACGAAAAAGTAACCTGTCTCACGGTTGAACAACATTAAAATGCAATATATGAATGTTAGATTCTAGTCTTAGCGACTGAAGCATTAGAAGTCTTAAGAGAACAGCCTGAATGTTTTAATAATTTGGAGCCTCTGCCTCCACGGTCAATGAAAATCAAGTGAAGTTCCTGCGCTCCCCTTCCCTCGAGTATAATGTACCCTTAAGCTACGTACGTACCGCCGCCTCTTCTAGAGTCCTGGTTGATTCGTTAACTGACAAGTCTAACACATTCTAGCTTACCGCATTGTTAATACTGGTGTAATTTTTTTATTTCCTCCAGTGCGGCAACAACCATGATCCTTACTTGATCCTTTATTGAAGGTAAAGATACAGTAAAGGTAAAATTATGCATTGCACGCCATGAAGGCAGATGGGGAGAGGAGAAATACCTCCACTCATTCTTAAGTTTAGTAGTTAGATGGAGGCGAGTTGCCAGCTTTACGCCCCGACTGCTTTACACACAAGAGAAAGAAATATCTTGACCCGTTGAAAGAGAAGCTGGATGTTAAGTCACAGCCTTTCCAGATGCTTTGGAGAAGAGCAGACATGGTTCGCCGCTGCCTTTATGAAGAAATTTTGTTTAAATAGCATTATAAAATACAGTTTTTAAAAAATACACCGCATATTCACAAGAGAAATTAATAATTATTTTGGAAAGGGTCGCTGTTTATTCTCAGAACAAAATAAAGTCCATAAATACATTATACGGAAAAAAAACGCGTTATTTAAAACGTAGCAAGCAGAACGCATAGGACTATTCCGGTAGAGAGTGTTAATGCGACTGTTACTTTTATTCAATTAAGATATTTGTAGATGCAGAACAGGGCTCCAAAAAAGATTGGAAGTGACAAACAGAAGGAATTCTTCTCGTTCGGAAAATACTGTACAAGAAATTCTACATAGTTTTATTGCTTATCGCTTCCTTATTTAGGCATAGGCTCGATCTGTACTACTAGGCATAAAATCACACTACACTGAAACTGTAAGATTAGACGCGCCTCTAAAACCACTTATTTCAGTAGAAAGTAGGCCATTATGCTATCTAATGGCGACATTAAACCAATTATTCTGCAGAAGAAATAGCCGCTGTAGATCACCCCTGATAACAGTCCGTTTGTCGTCCGGTGTTTCCAAATTAAGGTTTCGGAACGTTTGAGAAGAGAACATCAGCATGCGAAATTTATTACGGCCAAATTCTCTGTTGGTAGCCATGGAGCTTAAAAGTCAGTACATGAAATTTCTGCCGAACATTAAAGCATTCGCCTAATGAATTACAAATAGCTCTATAACCGTGAATATTTAAGTCTTCTGGTATGTTACACCGCACCGAGCATTAAGTATCTGCAGACGTTCCGAATGGGAGCAATGCCTTCTTCTTCTTGGTCAAGCACTCGAAGAAGACTGATGAGGAAGGCAAAGCGCCTTTTCAAAATGTCGGTGGCAATTTACAAGTTGACACAGCGTAACGTTCCAGACGACCGGAGTGTTCATCAAGTCCACTGCCAGAAACTAAATTCTCGAACTGTGCAAGTGTCTTCTACTTTTTTTGTTGATATTCTGATCTACGACCCGTGGGGAACAGTCCTGCGTGTTTAGCGGGAAACTGTCGATGTAATTGCTACATGCGACCACTAAAGTTCTCTTCCATACTTTTCTTATCTTATTCCCTTTCCTTCTCTTTCGTTTCTTTTGTTTTTCTTCTCTCGACACTTTTCCTGCAGCTTGATAATTTGTTCCTCATCTTTTTCCCGTCTATGCTCTTGCTCCTCCTCTTTCCTTAATCATTTTGTAATTTGTCTGTTCTTTTTCTTATTTTGCCCATTTCTTTTTCTTAATGTCCTGACACGCCTCTAAGGTCTCAACACAAACCAATAAAACAAGGTACCATGCGAAATTCGGTGACTTTCAGACTTCCATTTAGCAGTCCTCCGAGCCGCTTGGTGTTTGCTTATCTCATGTCAATTGACCAATATGCTTTCACACAATTTTTTTGCTTAAAAATGTACGAATATGTTCAAGATATTACACTGTAATTCGTCCACAAATTACTGTTTACTAATTCATATTCACTAACCCTTATCTAGACAGTAACGACAAATGAGAAAATTACCTTGCATGTTAGGGCTGTAAAATTATATGTCTTCTGAGACAGGTTGAAAATTTGATATATTTAAAAACATATTTCACTCACTGAATTCATTTTAAAACATAATCAGAGAAATATATCTTTTGTTAGGTTGTGCAGCGATTTATACATGCCAAATCTGAATAACGCTAGACGAGTTTCATTCATTTTCTTTCCTTTATACATGCCAAATCTGAATAACGCTACACGAGTTTCATTCATTTTCTTTCCGTAAACAGCCATTAAATACACGACCGGCCACCATAAAGTTTTTGGTTCAGAAGTGAAATTTATGATAAAAACATAATTGTTGCTTTTCGTTTTATTTTTTCAGTTATTTTGAGCGGTGTAGTATTTTCTGCATGGTTCGTTTCAAAAATGTAATTACTTGATTTCTTCATTTTGCTTTTGTGTATATTCAGTATGATTACTCTTATCATTAACTGTATTTGAGATATTATTTAATGCTCCTTCGAATTAGCCCATACATTTTACAGCCTGTCGTCTAAAGGTATTTAGTCTGTTTTATATTAAGTTACATTAAATTAGTTATTTATGTCATATTTCAGAGAAATTAATTCATGACCTCCAATCGTAATCTCTCCTGTCAAGGTACCTTCTTATAACCGAATAGTCAGGGTTTTGTACACTTTGTGAACTTCTTTCACCATTGCCTGAAGTACTGCCGAGGAGTCTCTGTCTCCTTTTCAACACCGTAGCAGATACACTCGTAAGACTTAGGACAGCATAAAACTGAAGCTGTCCGTCCACCTGATGCCTCTTCCAAAAGAGATAAGTAAAATCATCTCGCGTACACGTCTTTCTGCAATCATCACACAGAAGTCCAATGAAATCAACATACTGGACGAAACTCATAATTTTGGCACAGGCGAGTCTCATGAAATTATTCTAACAAGGTGTTCATCAACTGGCAGGCTCAGTAAAATAAAATTATAAGCCTGGAATTAGACGTACAAAGACTGAAGAGTTAAGCAATATCCCCGTGTTTTGTTATTGTCATCATTAAATCGTTGTCTTCATTTTTCTTTCTTCCCATCTCCACATTTTCCTTATTCTTTCCTCAACTTTCTTTCCTATTTTGCGAGCTTTATCTTTACCAACGCCCTATACTCCTTTGCACTTGCCCGCCATTACATCTCTCTCTTTTTCTGCTAAGATTTAAAGAAACCGCCAAACTGCTCTCGCACGTTAGATTCCTGTGGCTAGGATTCTCACCAACTACACACGCTGAGGTTTGCGCGAAGCATCAGCCATAGGCTTTATATACACGCTGCTTACTTTTATGGCAAGCTTCGAAAAAGGAATATTACCTTCATTTAGTATGCCTCTCAGAGTGTACATAACAACATCTCAGAATCCCATGTGGCAGATAAGACAGCAATTGCACTGTGTAACACGGATAATACAAAGTATTACTTGCTACTTCGGGTTCAAGAATTAATTTCCTCCTTCTGAAAGTCGACGGCATTGAAAAGAATTAAGCTGTTTTCCTTGGCATTATGAAATGTTTCTAGGATACAGGCATAAACAAATATGTGTGAATAATTTTTACGGCGTGAGTGAAAAATTTATATTGTATGCATATAGCAGGTATTCGAACAGACTTTACAAATGGTCACTGTTACGGGAGGGGGGAAGCAGCAAAAACCTAATTATCACTGCAGAAGCCCAAGGTACATCGGAGGTCACTCCAAGTTGGATGTCTGATAGAAAGAAGTGGTGGTTTGCATGTTGCTTTCCATGCACTTCGGTTTAGTTCTGCCAATTACTATTCAACCAGTACTCCGTATTTATCACCAGCGGCTGGTGCAATAGGCCGACTTCAAGCCACAATACATATATATGTGTGCATAAATTAGCTACATATCCCACGGTTCAAGGAAACAAGGAAGGTATCTGAAAAGACGAAAGAGGTAGAAAAGTTTGGAAAGGTGGCCAAAATATCTGACTACTAAATTATGATAATAATGGTGGTGGTTGTTGTTGTTGTGGTGGTGGTGGTGGTGGTGGTGGTGGTGGTGGTGGTGGTGGTCAATCACGTCT
>BLKM01000505.1:147833-310174 GCA_013340265.1 Coptotermes formosanus
GTGGTGGTGGTGATGGTGGTGGTGGTGGTGGTGGTGGTGGTGGTGATGGTGGTGGTGGTGGTGGTGGTGGTGGCGGTGATGGTGGTGGTGGTGGTGGTGGTGGTGGTGGTGGTGGTGGTGACGGTGGTGGTGGTGGTGGTGGTGGTGGTGGTGGTGGTGGTGGTGGTGGTGGTGATTTATGAAGAACTGCATTTCGCAACAATTTTGTATGGAAATGAATTTAAGTAAGAAGAATAAAAGTATCTGTACAATTCGATCATCGGACGGAAGGGGTGGCGGAAGGCACACAACCATCACCACAGCATCAAAGGAAAAGTGTTAAAGAACTGTTTACATGAGTAATTCCATATTCCCATCAAATATTTGCGGCACGATGCAACTTCGCAAAAGACTCCACAAAGTTGGAAGAATTACAAAGAAAAGGAAGTGAATCATTCATTACTACTTTAGCAAAAGAATTGTTTTAATTATAGAGAATGTGTCAAAATGTGAAACAAAATGATCCTAACCAAACAACCTTGCAGAAACTTGAGACAAAGTTCAAAGCACGTGTTCAGAAATAGAAAGCGAGCGGGCTGACAGGTAGACAAGGGAATTCCTTTACTAATTAGAAGACACCGCTGCACCTGAACGAGTAGAATTTCCAAGTTTGTTGTCTGGCTCCGAAAAAGAAAATAACTTGTTATAATTTGCGTCTGGCTAAGGACCACCCTTCAACCTGTAAATATTAAGAGACTGTTAGAGGCTCGCCTAAGCCGGTACGTCTGAATACCTGCAATAAGTCATAGCAGCTTCAAAATGCAATGTCCAATTACGATACGCAGCATTCTGCGGCTAAAGCCGACACAGGAAGTGTAATATGGTAAGTACAAGTTGCTCATGAAATTTTCCGCTCTTTTGAAAGCCGAATGTTTATTACCGTGGCAAAAAAATCACCACTGGTCCCTTTCGAGAGCTACATTCCTCATTCGCAGAAACCAATTCCATTTCTTTAACATTCATTTTAATATTACCCTACCGTTTACACTTATGTCTTCCAACCTGCTGAAGTCCCACTTAGAAGAATCTTACAAGATTTTCTCATTTTTCTTCCGCTGTTTCATACCAACTAGCATAAATCTCCTACTTAGTAATTTACGTTCGATTGGCCGGTTGTCAAGTTGAGACATTTGAATTAAATGAGCTTAAAATTTCTTCACTTAACTCCTTTATTTCAGAAGAAGCTACCTTGCCGCGGTAGGACCTGGCAAAATAAAATTCAGCTGCAGTCTTGAACAAGTACTTACAACTTCTCCAGCCTCAAAGACAATATCTAGAACAAAGCAATACCACTGAACATTCTGCACTCAAATCTGAGACTGTTTTGTACAAAAAAGAGAGAGAGAGAATTCTTCAAGTACGCGCAGTTTCAAGGCTGAAATTTAGGCTTCGGTAACAAAACCCCTTTCTACAGTAAGTGACTGGGCTGGTGGTTGGACGACGGACGAATTTTGAGTTCATTTCCTGGAAGGAGTAACAGAGAACCCTCTTCCCCAAAACGCTATGACAAACAAGGGGGGTCCACCCAGCCTTTCATTAATTAGGACCACGGGCTCATCCTCCAGGGAAAAAATTGCCGGAGCCTAAATCTTTCCACTTACCAAATCTAGTGCCGACCTTAAGAACAAATGGAGCTGTACTTCCACTCCCCTTTGGTTTGCACATGGTCAATTATGTTACCCTTTTGTAAGGCTAATTCTTAAAATATACTTTCAGTTTTATTTATTTTAAACACAAGATGTTTTCACGTGAGTACGAACAGTGAGGTCCACATTATATACAAATTACTCATTTTATTTTCCCATGGCTCGATAACCTGCGGGAGCTAAAGCCACCTCTTTGTTGAGGTTTCGAGATAACACTCAAATACACCACACTCAACATGATTCCTCCGGTTGGCTGATCGGCCAGTCGTAGAGTCTTCTACCTGACAACGGCCAAATTTTTCATCTTTCTGACACCAAGTTATTTTCTTTCGTAGAAATTCAACGTTGTTCATAAAACATTGTCCCTATAAATATTGATTAACAAAAGGCAAGTCACAAAGTCGGAAAAATCAAGTTAAAAAGTTAGATAGTGAAAGTTTACAGTGAGTTACAGGAGCCATTTGTTTCCGCCAACAACTTTCAGTGCCGCGGGACATACGCCGTATCTCTCCTTCAACAGTCTCCTTTAAGGCCATGAGGGTACTGTCGAGAGGTTCTGTTTATTTGTAGTTTCTGTCAAACAGACTGTAAATTGTAACAATGTGCAGGAGCATGCGGGCTGCTGGCTGCAGGCGGTGCTTGTTCAAGACTGCCCCGCGACATGTGATCTTTAGTTTACAACTTTGTGACTTACTATTGAAACTCCCTGATATTATCTAATTCTGTGTTATTTCTGAGGGAACACTGAGTTTTATGCTATTTTTTCGATTCTAAAGTCACAAGGAAACTACTTAAACACAACTGAACACAGAAACACTTAAAAAAAGTTTCGGGTAGCAACGATTTATGTCACGTTCCGTAATTTCACTGTTGCACTTGCAATTTGTACAGGCCAAATGATATTACGAAACTGGAGAACTTCCTTTTCAATGCGTGTAGACTTTTTCAGTTTCATTAAAAAGTTTCCGTTTTTGTAACGTGATTCTAAGCTGCCTTTTGTCCTACGCGTATATTTTGGCGAACCAAAAAGATTATAATAAAACAAGTTTCCGTTTGTCTAGTTTCTTTCTCATATACAATAAGATAAAATGCATTAGTAACAACTAATTTTAAAGCGTCAAGAAAATTCAAAGTAATGCTGCTGTAGTCCACATGAAAGATGTAGAGGAGAACAATAACATCACGCAGGCATTGTTTGTACAATTAACTATTCTTAAACAAATCTAATGAAACTATATATGAAGGTCTTGTAAAATAGCTTAAATTGGATCGATGAAAACAAAATTAAAGTCACGAAGTACTTTCTCTTGCATACCTCAAATACAAAAATTTATTAGAAATTTTGAGTAATTTTATATCTGAAATATGTTGGTAGATATACACAACCTTCCGATCACGCTTCTACGGCGAGCAACTGATTTTAGAAAGTGATGACTTTATACACATAAAATGGAGCTAACACATTTTTATTCTGAGTGTTCCATACCGAAATCTAAATGAAATGCAGTGTTGGCCTGTAAACTAGACACTCTAAATGAAACACCACCGTAAAATCTCCATACTTTTTTCCCTCACATTTCGATTCCTGTATCTCCCCAAGGATAGCGTTTATGGCTTCCCAGTGTTCTGTATGGTTTTATTACATACCTAAACCAGATGCTTCTCGTCTTCCAGTAAACTGTGATTGTTATATATTCTACATATCAGACAGAAGAAAGGGCTAATGATACAAGATGCAGATAAACTAAGAGGGCTGCCTCAAATGGTAGCCTTCGTTTCTTAGCTACTATAGACAAGGATAATCAGCTGACCCCTCCGGGAGGTCCGGTTTTTGCCATATATTGACCCCCCTCTACTCATACCCAATATTTTGAACTTACAACTGTCAAGATTTGAATCAATCTTGGAGGGAAGAGGAGAAATATTACACAGGATCCAGACTTAAAATTTGTGGTCCGTCTGTTTAGTGTCAACGAAAGATTCCCTTGAAGGAGCCAGTCATAGGCACACATGGATAAGAAAAATGGCTCTTCAGTTCGTTATTTGAATAATGTTGACCAATTAACAGACTACAGTATATACAGCAACTCACCTGTCCTTTCAAAGAAGGCCATTTACCTTTTTTTCCTTCTCTCATCTACAGAGAATCAAGTTTAAAAAACACTAAAGTGATGCGCTGTTTCTTCCTATGGGCAACCAACCCATGTGAAAGCACGTGGAAAAAATAGTGTCCTTAACCGGAAAACAGATTTGTTCCGTACAGCAATTTCCTTGCATACTAAATATTCACCTTAAGAAGGCAATATCTTTGGCACTAAGTAGTTAAATTCCTGTGATAAATATATGTTCCACCAGTTGCAACATCGAGACATTTTACATTATGCCACACAGTGCATTTTACATTATGCCACACAGTACATTTTACATTATGCCACACAGTACATTTACTTACTTCGTATGACTCTCGCGATCAATGCTGATTATTTCCCTTACAGCATTAATGAGCAGGTCGATCCAATGGAGGTTCATCCTTCGGATATTTTCCAGTGTCACGTATTCAAAATGACAATTAAAACATGGGATGTTAGGTGCTAGCAGTGCGAAACGTTCACGTTTCATTACAATAACATATGTGGGGGTTGGATTTTTGTTTCATTTGATGGTAGGCTATTTAATTTGACTTTGCTGTCTGTCCCTGTTATATAAGGTCTTTATTATATCTGACCCCTATTGTATTTCAATTCCCACCGCCACTCGAAAAGGCTTGTGAGCGGACGCTGAGTGCGATACGGTTTAAAGATAAGCAAGCATTACGCCAATTGAAGCCGAGCATTATGCCCATCTCAAATCTCAAACGAAGCATGCAAATCAAGAAGATACTCATTATGTAATTCTCTCCAATCACCTGTTACTTAATCTCCCCTAGGTACGGATATCTTTCTTAGCACTTTGTGTTCAAAGAACTCAATCTTGCGCTTCTTTTATAATTCAAGAAGTAAATATCCTTCCACTTATCTATTTAAATCCTGCAGGAACCTAAAACTGAGGTTTTCAATCTTCTAGGATGTTGCACAGCGTCATCTGCAGTTTCAGTGACGTAAAAAATTCTGTCTTTAAAGATTTCTACAACCTAACACGTATAGTGTAAATGGAATAAAATCCGCCTTAGTACGGACAGAGATTATGATGCTCGAAGTTCATACTCCCCATTACATTCAGTTTAAAAGACTTCAGCAGATATGTACTTGTCCCTAACAGAATTAAGTTCCATGCCGATAATATGTGTCCATAGCAAAGCACGATGTTATTAAGAAAACGTAGCTTTTTGTGCGCACCCAACACGTGGATTCTTACAGAAGCTGCTGGTCTACAAATGTGTTATTTAAAGACGCTGTCATTTGTTAATATTAAGTTATTCCTATACAATATTGTCAGCCGTAGGTGCAACAATAAAAATGGAACACTGATGCAGAAATGACGCAGATTGGGGACAACACGGTACTCGGAGTAAAACCTATTATAGTACCACTTTGTCCAACACAGTCACCACACGGACTAGCCTCGGATCGAAGCCGGACATTTGCAGTCAGAGGCCGGCCTGAGCCATGGCACATCCTCCCGCTCTATATTCACGACATTTCTATACGTAACGAGTGGCAATGGGCGGGCTTAAACCACCGTAGAAACAGAGGCTATAAAACATGTTCTAATGAATGGGCGTTCAAACTTTTTATCGCGAAATGCCACATCCTTTATTGTAGACTGGTTCGCGGGCCGCACGTGGAAAAGTAACACTAAGTGGCATACCCAACTGTCTAAAAATTATTGTGGAATTTTTATAGTACATACCCAATTACAAACTCGGCCGCCTGTCGCATAATACAACGTGACGGGCCTAATGCGGCCCGGAGCCGTGGGTTGGAGACCGATGCTCTAATAGTTTTCTTGTTCTGTTTTACCTATGAGAATTTCTTTACTGTCAAAGGGAGGCAGGACTCTCAAGTGATTTACTTCTTTGTAAGGATCCACAATACGGCCCATCATACCTGCCCGCATCAAGACTGTCACCATGATGCGGGTCTCAAGTTGCATCCAGAGCACTGCATCATGTGTTCAAGTGCCACTTTGCAGGTAGACAAGCGCATCTTTGAGGTAGACTTAGGTCTCGCGGAGTATGACACCGTGTTAATTGGTAAATAATACTGACGTTTCGAAAGACAGTGCTGCCTCCATTTCCTCTTGGTCTGCATAGTTTCGAACATGGTGGTAACAAGCTTCGCCTAAAATTTGGTAACTATTTACGAATTGACAAGGCGTTGATCAGACAGAAAAAATGGTGTCTGATATTGGTTTAGAAAACATTTCCATGGGTGCTGTGAAACTGAGTTTAAGAAGAGCCCTACAAAGTGTCTCCTTCTGTACAAATGCATTGTATGTCGATTATAGTAGGCTACTACGCATTTTTGCGTTGGTGAAGAAGTCCGCAGGACACCAGAGTGCGAAATGTATTCTACACTCACAGTAATCCACCTGCAATATAACACAACTCCATCACAGGTCTCCATTTTGATTTTCTCCCAAAGAATTCGACAGCGGCTGCAATTATATATGATTCGTACACACACTTTCTCAGGGTTCGTATAGCAATTACCCCGTCCGGACCTGCCCTGGGGCCCACCCAGCCTCCCATTCAATGGGTACCAGGTCTTTCCCGGGGGTAAAGCGGCCGGGGTGTGGCGTTGACCACCCACCCCCACCTCGCGCCGAGGTTAAAGAAAGAGTAGAGCTATACCTGTACTCTCCCTCTGCGCCTTCATGGCATGTTCTAGGGCGAACATTACGTTTTACCTCTACTTTCCCAGGGTTGAGATGAGGAACAAACGGAGGGAGACATGTGTATAAGGACCAAAGACTGATGTATCACGTTCCAAATGCTCCGATGTTACTGAAGCAATTAAAAGATACTATTCAAGGACACTAAAATCGACGTTCAGCTAGTAACAGACGTAAGAGGAGAGTATTGGACAATTTTAGTTGAAGACAAAGGAAGTGACGAAATATTCCTCTTTTGTCTGATGTAGAATTGTGTATGGTAATATGAAAACATAAGCTTTTTTAACTATCTTTTATTTTTGTATTCTTTCTCATCAACATCACATTTTGGTTATATTATCATCTCAATTTATCGCTTGTGCTTTAAAGTTAGAAACAACCCTAAAGCCTTGTTAGCGATGGAAATCTCATTTACAATTTTACGATTATGGAGCGACGTTACTAATGACGAAAGGAAAAAAGTGTTAACTATAAAGTCACTTTATTGTACAAGCAAATTACTTGCCTCAGGCGCAATAAATTTTGTTTATGTGTAGACCAAACCTTAAGCAGTGGAGGAGCTAGGAGTAATTGGCAATTCGTGTCATCGGGGTGTATGACTGTGTGTGTGTGTGTGTGTGTGTGTGTGTGTGTGTGTGTGTGTGTGTGTGTGTGTGTGTGTGTGTGAAAGAATGACAGAGATTGTTGGAATCCTCGCCTATTGTTATCGAATGGAGCTCATATTTTATGGCCCTAGGGCCGGCCATAACCTCTGAAATTTGCTTCTTTTGCATTTAGATTCGCTGTTAATTTTCAATCGCTTATTTCTCTACATTGATGTATTCTTTCTACAAGTAGCCGCTATCTTTACGGCCCAGAATACTTTTTAGAGGCTGGTAGTAGCCTATCGGCTGATCAGTAAACTTTCTGACTTCTACGTAAAATGAGGCCAGTTGCTAGGCATTACCATACCTCAGTTGATTCAACAACCATGAACCCACGATTTTAGTGCGAGTAACTATCCTTTCCGAAGACATATAAACCCAGTACACATTTTCACACAATGTTCCTACCTATCTTAACATTACTACAGTATTTTAGCTTCGTTATTTCGCATATTCTCCTGCCTTTAAGCCTCATGTCTAAAAGACTGTATTCACTGTTATTCTCCCTCATGCGTGCTACGTTTCCTGCCATTCTCGAAGAAATTTGACACATTCGAGCTCAAATTTGACAGCATCATTTCAAACAAAAGGAAGTCAAAATATTGCAAATTTGTGCATGACATAAAATTGAAGATTCAGAAACCAATAATAAAATATATCCTACAACTTCGTCTCAAACATTTGCGATCGTGTGACTAATATCAATGCAACAGAAATCAAGAATAATGTCTGACTTCCGGCAGTGTGATATCTACAGTGTGACAGCCGTAGCTTGATATTTGTAGCGTGAAATCTGCAGTGTGATATCTATAGTGTGACAGCTGTAGCTTGATATTTGTAGCGTGAAATCTGCAGTGTGATATCTACAGTGTGACAGCTGTAGCTTGATATTTGTAGCGTGAAATCTGCAGTGTGATATCTACAGTGTGACAGCTGTAGCTTGATATTTGTAGCGTGAAATCTGCAGTGTGATATCTGTAGCGCAATACCTGCAGTTCGATGTCCGCAGGGTGCTTACTTCTGTAAAAACGTTTTCCCATCTGAAGAGAATGAACATCAGAATTAGTGAGATATGCAAAACTGCAAAAATTATTTTCACATGCATGTGTTCTACTGCAATAATGGCATTCCTTTTCGCTTCCTTTTACCTTTAATGGCCAGCATAATACAAAGCGATATATAATATGTTTTATGTCGTTTACTGAAACTTTGTAATTCTTTTCGTCTTTAGCAAGGAATCAAACACGAAAACATCAAAGGCGTCAGTACATGTCTGAAAGCAGCTTCAGCAATATTACTTCTTTGCCATTATAGACAATTTTATAGCTTCAGTTACGTGCAAGAAATTAGCTACACCATAAACCTGGGAACAAAATGTGTGACGTACGATAATGACATTTTTATGTGCCAGCGACCTACATCGAAAGTTTTGCAAACACGGTCGTAAATCCTTCCCAGTAACAAGACATCTGCTGGCTCCAAATTAAACTTATCATAACGCCGTAGATACAAGGAAGTAGTTCCTGCTTATACTCGCCTACGAACATTAAATAGTATCACAGACATAAATCAGTCGTGTCGAAGTACGTTTGCAATCCGTTATAATGAAATGGATTACCGTCGGCCTTGGATCACTTTTTACGTTTACATGATTTAACAGAAATAAATCAGTTTCTGTTAATGGTTTCGAGTGTCCAATAAAGAAAATTGCTAACTGAAAAAGCACATTTCTCTGTGTCAGTAATTGTTTTTGCGGAAATTAAAGTGGACACACAGAAGTAACACTGTCACATTTCCGCCTGATGTCATACAAATGCATTATTTTCAAAAGTGATTGAATTGCGAGATTTGGTTCCCTAAGCCACCCGCATAACCTGAAATTCCCCTGTACATCCCTTTCTTCCACACGTCGTCCCGTAGTAGGACTATCCTGAATACAGAATGACCAATTTCCCCCTCCCCCCCACAACGCTGACCCGTCTTTACTTAATCGACACGGCATCATATCCCAAAAGACTTGAGTATTCTCACTCCGAATTGCCTTACTTCCCGACTCAGAAACCTACTTAATTTCGTAAAAAATATCCCCACATAACGGCCTGGTTCTTGACATCGGATGAAGTGTTACAAAAGCAGACATCACACTCCTGACTATAACTTGCTATTACAGGGTGCGTCTTGTTAATTGTAACCTCTCACGGGGCGGGAAATACCGTAATTTCGGTAGCATTCGAGTTAACCAAGATTACTTCCTCAGTGTACAATATACATAAACATGGGTAGAGTGTTTTCTGCTTCCCTTGCACTAAAGTATACATAGAAACGGAGTGTTATCTGTGACAGATTCACACATTTGATATATGTAAAGGACGCTGATGACCCTAGCACTCTGAACGATATCACGTCTCAGGTAGTCCTCTACAGTCTCCCCTTGCATAATGAACATTCTTAAGATCCTGTTAAGATACTTCTCTTTTTCTCTCTAAAGTAGAGGATCATGGGGCATGATAGGGTAGAGAATGCGGTAAAGAATTGAATTTACAGCCCTATTTTCGAGATATATATTCCTCAAACAAATTATACCTTCACGATAAGGGATCACCCAACCTAATGCGTGCGTGAGTTTAAGAAGCGTCGGCATTAGAACAACATAAGGTGAGTTTATGTTTGTTTCAGCATCGAAACATACGCGTGAGAGCTTCTGGTCTGTGCTAAACGTTATTCTGTATTAATAAAGAGACAGGAACACCATAAAAAGAAGAAACGGCCCCTGTTTGCAGGTAGGAAGAAACTTGGTCTAAAAGCAAATGGGAGGAAAAGTGCATATCCATGTCTCAATGTAAGTATGTTCGACAAGTCACTTACAGGTATGCAGGTAAAAAAAAACAGCCGTGACCTTCCCTCTTCTGGGATTTTACGTGACGTATGTTTGTAGCTGCCATCCTGCTCTGCATAATAAGTCAGAAGAGCCAAAGCTTCAACTACACCGCGGCGGAAGTCTGAAATCTCGCAGTAAATAAGTCGCGTGCAAAGATGGCTAAATGGAAATATCTGAAACGACTGTAACACGTAACTAACGTCATGCGGCAGAATCCTGATTAAGAAACTAATAGTTAGGGGCCTCTCACGAAGTTTGTTGCGTTTTATGGAAACTGCAGACTCACACCCGCGACACCACAGCCAAATATGTCACGTGACACTCTCAATCGTATTCCGTTCACGGCCGTGTTGCACTTGTCCTCCAATCTACACTCAGTTTCAGCACTTATCATAAGGACGCAGACTAGTTTCTACGGGCTATGGATGGGGCCCACTGATGGATTCAAATAAAGATGGACGGAGAAACTCATGACAAGCTGAGCGGCCATCAGCTGCTCAAAATGGGACCGCCTGTCTCAGTTACTTTGAATATTTTCCACTGTGTGCGCCACATTTCATGTGCAATGTATATTACATTCACCTGATAAATATACTCGCAAATGATTATTCTAATAAGAGAATTTTAGCCTGTATCATACGAGGTATGTAACATTGGCAAAGGTCAAAATTCGCCTGCCTTTAGAATACGTTATACGTTAGAAATAGGTAGACCTTTCGTTAATTACCTGAGAGAGAGAGAGAGAGAGAGACTATGCCCAAAATATATTGTCGCAAATTATAGGGAATCGACTACTGATTCCAGATATTACGGACTCAGATGGAACCTAAATTTGTTTTTTTTTTTCGGATGCCGAAGGGTCATCTGTTATGAAAACTAAGTTGGCTAAGAATGTAGGTAAGAATAAAATTTACAGCCTCCCTCAAAACCTTGGATTAGAAGTCAACACAGTGTAAAAGAAATGGCACAACGAATCTTATTTACAGTGTGCGGATTTCGTGTTTATTTTATTTTACAAATACTACAATATTTCCTTCTTAGACGGATATTTGTTCTGTGTCTGGCGGTGCAGGCGCCACACTTATCCCCCTTTTGGAATAAAAACGGCGGTAGATGAAGTAGTCTTTTAAACCAAAGAAATTATTTTTATACGAAAATAAAATTGTTGAGTGTGACGTCATAAACACTACCGCCTGTTGACCGCAACAATGAGTAATGGACTGCGCAAATGAGCGAGGGAAATGGCCTTCAAATGTTAATGTTTTTACTGAGCAACGACACAACAAATCTTCTCTGAAAAGCGTCAAAGGTTAGATTATGTCACTTATAGCATAAATACTTCACAGCTGTGTGTAAAAAATTTGTAAAAGAATTGCGGACAAAGTTCTTCTACAAACTAGAATTTCTGCTCCTTAGTAATGTCATATTAGCATATCGATTACTTTCATGAACTCCGCAAACCCTACATGAAAACTGACAAGGTTATGTGGTATTTATTAACAAAGTGGTTTGGCCTGAATTTTCTTGGATTTCTCCAATGCTTATCTCGAGTACTCCTTTCTACTTAAATCGTGAAAAGTCGTCAAAATTCTGGATTTATTTGAATGAGTGTCTCAGACGCTTAAATAAGATCCAACGCTTTATCACAGGAGCTGATGTATCTTCAGAACATTCGATGTAATATTTCGTTTCATATATTTATTACAGTGCGTTAATTAAGAGACTCGCTCTAGGCCACGACATATCAACACTGCACTGTATCTGACAGCTCGGATGCGGCACCGCACTCAAGCAATGTCGTACAGATACTGCGTAGAAAATAATTGATGATACGAAGTCTGACACGTGTACGAGGAGGTGAATGTAAGAAATAATAGTGGATGTCTTGGGGCATTTCATCACATCGGTTCCGTGTTTCATCTTTTATAAGAATTATATTTCAACACTTTCGTTATGATAATAGCCAGTAAATAAGCTTAGATTTCCTTTGATTCCCAGAATTAGCAAATAATACTTTACGTACTAACAATCAGTGCACTTGGTAACAAGATGTAAAATATCTGGCGTAACATAACAAATCTAACGGTTTTAAAATGTAGCAGCGGTAATGTGATTCACGCACATCCGTACCTGCTTACATGACGCTTTAAGAAATCCATCACTATAAAGCTTGTAGTTTACGAATGGTGGCAAGGCTGTGGCCCCAAAACGGGCCGAAACCTCGTAGAAGAATAAGAATATATGACTGATGCCATCACTACACATGGCAAATGAATGCGAATTCTGTTCAGGAATGGCTGTAGTACATTTTAACGAACTAATATTTTTCATGGACGTTTGAACACAACGCTCCTATTACGTCAGCATAAAAACAGGTTACTGCACGTTGGACTGGACTATAGGTCCATCGCTGAGTGATGTTTATGATATCGTTGGACCTCAGTATATGTGATTCTCTAACTGTGCCAAACAGGACTGCGGTAATAATCCTCGCGTGTGTTTCTACTGAATTCTGTTACGTAAGAAACTTAGTCAATAAATAAATAAATAAATAAATACACAAATTGGTGTGTGAAGAAGATTCCTTCTTGAAAAGCTGATTTTTTCTCAGCTAGTCAAGAAATTCCCCGCATTTTATGGAACCCAAATGTTCGTCACCGCGTTTAAAACAGCCTGCCACTTGTAACTGTTCTGAGCGAGGAAGATCCAGTAAACGTCCCATAATCTTTCTTGAAGATTCCTTTTAATATTTTCCTCCCAACTAAGTCTAGGTCTTCCAAATGACCTCTGGTCTTCAGGTTTCCCTACCAAACCCCTGCGGGCCTATCCTCTCCACCCTTACATGCCACATTCCCCTCCCCATTCTTCTTGGTATGATCACCTGAATAATAACTACTGACGAACAGCCTACTCGCAAAACTCACGAAGCTACTGCTTCTGCAATTTTCCCCAGTACCCCATTATCTGATTCCTCTTAAGCCCCAGTAACTTCCTCAGTACACTATATTCGACAACTCTCAGCCCATGATCAGCCCTCAGTGTGGGAGACAAGGTTTCACACCATACAAAACAAAAGGCAAAACGAATTACTCCTAGCATTCGCTCTTTGTAAAACGACTTCAACTTACGTTTTATGCCTGCCTGGATACGGCTTCCAGCTTTCTAATGCCTTATTTGCAGAGAAATTTTACGGAGTATTGAAATATTTTTATAACAAAGGTAAATATGTTATGCCACCAACATCGCGTTACTGTATCAACGTATGACAGCTAAATTTGATTTATAGCGGATAAAAGAAAATTTGTGCACGGTTCCTGCTAAAATGGTAAAACCCTATGGCATATAGAACATCTTTCATTTAAAATACAGACAACGTTGGCTTTTTCAACCTTCCTTAAGCACGCAGAATTTGTGATTCTTGAGGCAGTGACCCACGCAGGTAGAGGCTTGAATGTGAGACTAAAATAAATCAGGAGAATTCCCTCAAGAAGGCCTACCTGTTACTTCTTCCAGTGAATTTCCAGCGGCACAGGAGTCACGGTGCATTAGTTTCCTCTGCATTTCGCATATCCGATCAAGAGCCAGTTGTAACAGGTCTCGCGCATCTGCTTCTGTGTTTGTCGGATTCTGTTGAAAATAAAAGCAAAATAATATGAAACCCTCATAATATTATTGGTTTAAACAGGGTAGTTGGTGTAGTGAGGTAATCGGTTTGAATTTCATCTGAATGAAAATAAGTATTATATTTAGATTTCACGTCACTCAGGGTCTGTTATTTCTCTTAACGATGGGCTGTTTTCCAGAAAATTGCTATGCTCGATTTCGCCGTTACACAAAGCTGGCGTTACACTGGAAGAACAAAACAAATACAAATTACTTCCAACGGATTTACTGTTCAACGCAACACTTAACGATAATTCGTGTAGCACTTTTCAGAGATTAAATATGCGGATACAGCAGTGCCCCCTCTCTCCAAACGTTGTCTGTTTTATTCATTCTTTACGTAGTCTGTCTTGCGACAGGTCCACAGCCTCTTCCACACAGAGTTCTCAACTGAGTGCGATCTAGTGCTTCCTCTTAAAAATTCCAGTGTTTTTTCCTTAAGGTCATCCAGTAGCTTCTTACGTAATCTTCCTCGTCTTCACGTCCAATCTATCTTTCCTTCAATAACGTGTTATAGAAGGCAGTTACTATGCAAGAAGTGACAAAATTGGCCTTCCTTCTTGTTATTGTATGTAAGACAGGCAGCGAGGTCTGTAGACAGAGTAACTGACGAAAGAAATCAGAGAGATATCAAAATTTAGCATAAGAAAATCATCTTCACTAGTGAATTCAATATCGGAAAATATACTCAATTATTTCCGAGATTTTTAATAATACCTCATTTCACTCGCCACTGAACCTGCACCATCAGACACTCCGTATTTCTCTTGTATGCTCTTCATGCCCGTCACACTAAGATATCATGGCATTTGACTATCATAACAATAAGGTAAAGCAACGCCATTACAGGCCTGGACAGTCCCTTAGAATTCCAGGAGGTTGAGGCTCCCAGTCGGCACATGAAGGTGGTAAGGTTATCAGCCCTATGCACCGGCCGCCTTTACCCCCATGAAATAATCCTGAGAGGTTGAGTCGATCCCAGGGCCATAGTGCGGCCGAAAGGATTATGTCAATCAAAAATTGCAATGACACCATCGGGAATCGAACCCGCGACCTTCCGGTTTGTAGCACAGTGCCTCAACCAACTGTGCCACCTCGTGCCCTAACTATCACAACAATGTAGATAATTCTTATGTATGAATAAGCTCACAGTAACGTTCTCTCAACTGAAACCTTCACGTTTGTTAGAATCAAATATACACGTCTATAGTTCGATGCTCTGTATTACAATGCTTATTTTTTCAAAAAATTTGTTTTATCCGGTACGTATTTAGAAACAAGACAGCAAATGTAGATACAATGTTAACACCAAATGGATCCCTACCTTTGCTTACTGCACCCTTCTCAGACAGTTATGAAACTTAGCCCACTGGTCATACGTTTCTTGATTGTTCGCAATTTATATATGCTGTAAAACATCATTACTGTCATCAGGGTCTGTCATTAAATCCCTTTGAACTAATATCTACACTGACTAAGTCTATGTTAGAACTATCGGTCAAGCGTTTCAGCCAGCAGGAGTAACAAGTTCCTTATTCCCAGATACAGCATAAGCATTAAACTCTCAATATTATTACTGCGCATATATTTTTCGTAACATTATAAACACTAAGTTTAACCTTATTGCATTTAAACATTAATTTCGTACCGCGCAGTAAACGCACACCATCTTGGTTATACGAGTAAAAACCAAACAGTTAATGCTGTATGCGAAAACAATGCCTATTTGTCCTACGAATCATAAAAAACACGTAAGTTCATTCTGTGGGCAAAACATATAATTCGTGAACGTCACACCTGGTGTTACATATGCTAACCACTAAGCTTTAAAGGTATAAATACGTATTGTCAGCATACGAACACCACGTAATAGAGGAAAAAGTATGGCATTGCACTATTACCTCACACCACAAAAAATGTGATATTTGTAGCCAAAATATGTAGTTATCTTCAAGCATACAGCAATACATAATAAACACTATGACACTGCTTGTATTCTTGTCCTAATTACCCGGCCTGAACATCGCGTCCCCGTGGCGCCATATTATATTCAGATTCCTTGGCACTTATCTCGTAAACGGCGAGATATCATAAATGACTGCAGGTCTTCACGTACGATGTACGGTATCTTTATACGATTTCGAACAAACTCGAATTTGGTGGAGATATTTTATTAAGCAACCCAACACAAAATCTGACGAAAATCATTCCAGCGATAGCCGAGTTGTTCCATGTGAGACACAACGAAGGACACATAACGAAACTAAAACTTACTTTTCGCATTTTCTTTTTTTTTGTTTTGCGAACATGCATAGAAACAGACTTTTTCGGTTTCACATGTGGGCCATTGGGGGCCGTTTCTTTAACACATATTAAACTATTTTCTGTTACCTTTCAAAACAAAGCCACGTATTCCAAATAAGACACTTATAACAATATTTCAAGTGCATCTATGGGGATTAGCTAGGATTTCACACCAAATGTTTATATTTTCAGCCTATTGCCCTTTCAGTCTTTCCATAAAAATTACAGCACGTTGTTAAAAGAAGTACATCATATTATTGTATTTCAGATTACCTTACAGACGTTGGTACGTCGTCGCTGGAAGACTGCGTGGAACGAATAATACAAACAGTAGGACAGTGTAGTTGAACGATCTCTCGACCGTAAAATGCCAGTCAGCACAGTAAAACGCAAACATCTATGGTACAAGTAGAATCTAAATGCGATTCCAGTCATTCAAGTTACGTAAAACGTTAAACTGATTATTTTATCTGACTCAGTTCCGAATGACCAATAAATATTTTGCTTAGTCGACGTCTGTGTGGACAAGTAAGGATATTACATCCAGAACCGGTTTCATTAGCGAAGGCAATCTGCTCAAGATTACAACGTATCTAATTTTCAGTGACTCTATATTTTGGTCTTATATTTTGGTGTTTATAACCAACATCTATGCTTTCGAAATGAAGCCCAAAATTACCTTGAACCAGAGCAGTAAAACCAAAACAAGAGAACGATTCATAGAATTTTAAAGAACGGCGTCTTTGTGACTTCAAATAATCAGCACAAAAATCCCAGCTTCCCTGTTTTTACAGGGAAATTAATTTTGTATTTTATTAAGAACAGGTTATTTTGCATAAAACTTCGTTAAATTAAGGATCACAGTCATTGCTTCGTTACTAGATTACCTTGTTGACTTCAGAATTACCGTGCGTCTGATATACTTGTATTTACTTTCAATCGGATTAAAGCCAACTGTTTGGATTGCAGAGCTAAGCAAACACACTACAGCCTACATTCAGAGACGCTTTCTTTGATGTGTTGAGGCTAATCCTACACCACGGAAGAGTAAGTACTGTACATAAGGTATAGTTCATGCGTAGATATAAGTCTGGGAACATTAGAAGTAAAGAACGAGCTAATACTAAAATTATCTTACAATAAAATAGTGTGAAGGCGTAGGCTGTATTCCGACAAATCAGGATGGATTCTGGTGACGGATTCTTTTAAATATTTTCATGAGACTTCGCGTTCAATAGAAGCAGTAAATTTCTTGACCAGCTGCGTTAATCTCAACATTCAAAGCAAGGCTATGCACAAGGAGTTTTTATTCTTTCTACCAAATCAACGTAAAAACACGGTTCCCATGAAATGCGGAAAATATTCACTTTGAAGGTATTACTTTTTGTTTACAAACACTCAACTTGCAGCCCTACGAATTAAGGATCCTCCCGCAGCCAAACATTGGTTTTATATAAGATATTCGTATAATTCCAAATTTTACGGTTCCCTAACCACCTCTTTAAAATATCATCAAAGCGAATTGCTTCTTGTTATCATGGTTCTGGTCGGACGGCGTAGAATAAAAGCCTCTTTTTTCAATAAACTGAATGTCGAAGGCGTTGGAAGCGGCGCGATTCTATTTTGTTTCTTATAGTCGGACCACCTTCTTGTTTATTTTCGGCCAATAAAGAATTACATATTATCAAAGGTCAGCATGATAGGAGACTATTTCTAAATTTTCCTTTCATTTGTTAGTCCTTGAAAAATTGTACCCCGTTCGAAAGTTGTTTATTTGTTGTGATGCTGCAGCTAATGGAATTAAACAAGTCACGGTTCAACAAGACCGGGATTTATACCACCAAAGAAGCTACGTACTGAAGCTGATACAAACCGTAGTCACATTATACTGGAAGAATTCTTTAATGGACACTCACAACCGTGTGTGGCATTTACGTTGCAATGCGTTTACTCGGATGTGTAAAGTAAACCTACGTTTGTCCCTGTAAAAGCCACGAAGGTGTACGAGGGACGACGCGTACCTGTAATCATTCTTAATCCAGGCACTCCAGGGGGGTGAATTGTCAATTTCACGCGGCGGCCGTTACACGCCCGGAGAAAGGGCCTAAGGCATTCATTCAATATGGGGCTCGGTGGGCCCCAGAATGTGCTTGGGGGCTTTGAATAAAAAAAATCTCTATCCTCTGCCAGCAATAGAAACGTGATATCTTTGCCGTCCGGCAAGTAGCCTAGTCACTACACTCACTGAGCTATCCCGGCTCCTGTTTTCATTGTTAAGTGTAATTGATAAGACAGCATAGTAATTTACTATTTATGAACTAGAAATACAATAGACTAACATGTCACAATGCTTAACGGTATGCGCCTTTCCTAATTTGTTAGCACTGAGTCCACGCAGAAAAACATGATTTATGCGCTTTTGGAGAATGAGGCATTTTTTCAGGGAACAAACTAATGTTCACGTCAGGCTAACCCTGTCTTTACACCATTAATATGCTTTTTTTAACACAAACACTATTCTAATTAGGGATAATACATTTGCAGTCCTGCTGGGTTCATTTGACAAAAATATTAGTATGTTTATTTCACAAAGGCAACTTGTATATTTACTGCACACTAACAAGCTGAGCGACACTTCTGGACTCTAATTTATGGTTGTTCTACAAAGCGAATTATTAAGTACGGATTTTTTTTAGATATATATTGTTGGTTTATGTAGCTTAGGGCTATACTGTGTCTTCCAAATGAACTTTACTGTACCATATAAAACTTATGTGGAGTTCTCGTCCCATCAACTAAATAAATCAAAACGCGCATTAACCAGAAAATATGGAAACTAACAGAACAGAGCAATAATCTATAGTTTTGTAAGCTCTGCCACCTATTTTCTCAAGGATTTTACTTTATCTTCAATAGATGCATTTTGAAACTCCCTATATTCCTTCAGCAAATTTGCAATGATGACCATAGTTCAGCTTCGGACAAAGAGTGTTCTTGAAACAAATAATTAGTGCAGTAAAATTCGTAGAATTTTCTAATTTCTCTCCCATTCAGCTGACTGCCGCCGAGAGACAAGAGTTACAATAAAATTTTTGGCTGAAAAAGTATCACTGAACAATCACTGCCAACACAGACTACAGAAGATAGTTACAGGGTAGAACAATGTACCTCTCTCAATTAACGTTTACCTGACATCACTCATACACAAATGGTTAAAATTACTTCGTTGTTTATACACTCTTCTCGTCCCAATGAACAAAGAATTAATAACATAAAATAAATATCTGAAGTAGTTTTCATACAAACCGCCAAATTAAACCCATGGGGCTAAAGAAGCCAAAACCTCGTTACTGCTTGACTAACAAATAGTACCAGAGCGTATCAGATGTGATATAAATGTTGTTTCGACCTAATTATCGCAGCCATCACGAGATCTTCTAAATTACAACCTTAAACTACATTCTTCATTAATCATGACGGTTATAGTTTGTTTTTAAGAAGTGCATTAGTCCAGATTCACCCAACAGCCATAAGAAGAAAGACAACATTTTACAAAAATACAAAAAGAAAACCTTCTCAAGCAAATAAATTAAATTAAAAATACATTAGAGGAACATTAGTGAAAGAACTAGTGTTCATCCAGAAATTTAATTAAAAGATGCCAGTAGCAATGAGCGGGGTTGTAAGAAGGGTTGGAGTGGATAGGGGAGGATGCAGGAAAGATAAAAGGATTTTTTTTTTATTTTTTTAATCCCAGGTGTGACCAAAGCCCAGATAAACGCAAGAAACCTTATTAATGAAATACTCAGAAGAAAACCTCTCCCCTTTAATTTTTGATAATAACAAAGCAACTGGTATGGACTGGACGCTAAGTGTTTTTCTTCCAGAAGGGCCAAACTTTTTCTCTTCGCCACTACACTCAGACCGGCTCTTGTAACACCAAGCTTTCTGTCCAGTGAGTATTAGGGATACTGCTACCTACTCGAAAATCGTTAAGGTTTAGAGTGTGTAGTAATTTACGCTCCTTCCTAGAATGGTGCATAGACACTAGGGCAACCTGACCTCAAACTCAAAGTCTCGATAGGAATAACAGATCTTAAGAAGCAGACCAGGTACCGCCTCGTATGGAACGCTGATAGGCTTTTAATTCCTGAAACTCTAAGTCCTCGCTTATTGAGTACCAAGACTGCGATGTTTCGGGAGGTGACATGGTAGCATGGCACAGAGTTTCGGAGGAATCTGCTACCTCTATCTTGCGACAGGATAACATGGCGGCAGTAACTAATAATAAAATGGATAGCAGAAATGTGTACAAAATTTTATGCGGCAAGGTCAGCTAAAACTGGGAAAACTGGGAGACACAGGGGTATGTAGGAAGATGATATTAAGAGAGGCGAAGCATATTAACCCTTTAAAGACGAAGCGTATCTGTTTTATATAAGGACTCAGTGCGTACCGCGCTGTAAACACTCTCCACTTCGGTTATAAAAACCAATCTCTTAATGTTTTATGAGGCAAAAGTTGCTGTTTGTGCTGAGATCCGTACAAAACACATAAACGCAATGTGGGCACCACGTAGAATTTTTTAATATTAAAGCTGGTGGTACGTAAAGTTACCGCTAGGCTTTAAAAGGTTAAAGTCATGCGGTGTAAGAGTGGGAAGTAACTTCCGCTAATCCATGACGGAAGCCATAGGCAGACTCATGTAAACACGGTGATTAAACTTTGGATTCCAAAAAATGGGGTGGGGGGGGGGATTTTGCGTGATTTCAGACTTCCGCTGCCGTGTAAATATCTTTGCTCTTCCGATATGTTACGCAGCGTACACACTTGCCGACATTTCTTCTTCTTGGACTGCTTGACCCTTGAAGATATGGGCCGACAGGTTACCCCGAAACGTCGGTACCTAACTACCAATCAACGCTGCGTAACATCCCAGAAGAGCGAAGATCCCAGGGTATCCATTGTATATGAAGATTGTGGGCCCTATGGCAGGGAAGCTTTGGAGAGGATGTAAATATCTTGCCCCTACCGGGCACCGATCCACGATTTCTCGGACGTCGTCTACTCGCTACATACACTACGCTATAGCCGCTACTGCTATCTAATCCAAAATGTTATAATCTGAAACTTAAGCAAAGATGCAGCTCAGATTTTTCTGCGTGGACTGAAAGTGTAACCTAACTGTGATTTGGGTTAAATATGCACAGTAGAAAATTAAAATCATTCATCCAGAACACCACTAATATTTTACGAAGGGACTAAAGAATACACATTAAGTTCCCCAAACTTTGTCATGTATTACTTCGTCACATATCGTTTGCCTGTTCCTATGCATCACTTCATATATGAATATTTTAATGCTGGTCACCCCTGCATTACCATACCGACCTTCTGGGACGAGAGGATGATTGATTCCTGTCGGGGTACCCTGAAGAAAAGACCTGTGCTACTGTTAATGGGCGCGAGTATGTAGTTTAATCACAAACACCGGCATCTATTGTAATTACATCACACAAGTGGCATGTTTGTTTCTACATGGCTTGCTATGTGCACGGAATTTGACAGATGTTGCCGTAACATTTCATACTAAGGCAAGCCATGGACCCCACGATAGCCTGCAGTACAACTATCGGCGAACGTTCATAAACTCGTAGCCCTTGAGGTGCTAAAAGATGCATTTCTTATAACGATAGTAGTATATTTAAAATTACGAGATCAGTCCACGCAAGATAATGATCACAGCCTGGAGAAGTGAATCTAAATTTTTACATTTCTTAGCGTAAGTGCCATAGCAACAGAACATTCTTAATAAAAGTTGCATTAGGCAGAGGATTATAGGTTCAACAGTCAAATTTAAAATAATCACAATAGTAGACCCATGCCGATCACTTAGGCAGCTCTCTACATGTCTTCTATCGCTCGAACGCTGGGATCGTGAGTTCGAATCCAAATCGGTGCAAGAGTGTAGGCGATGTCTTATGTTTGCTTTATCGTGTGTAAATGGAGATCTGGCGACGGTACCTTCGCCTGTCCAAGAAGCCCCAATTTTAGTTATATAAATAACAGGTACATATCCAAGTAATGAGAAGCCTTGAGCCACGTTGGTCTGTAGCGCCATTAAAACAGTGCATAAATGCCGCAATGAAACTAAATTTAATTCAAGGAATTTCTTCACTTACAACTCGATTTAACCACTCCGATGGAAGTTCACCAAGTAAACTCCAACTACCGAGAAGTAACAACAGCCGATACTAGCCACTCATCCGTCATAGGGCAGGCCGCCACAATATCCACACACCACTGCACCAAAACCCGGAGACCGCAGGAGTCAAACAGACCAACCTCTGACGTAACCAAGAGTGCGCTATCATCTGGTGGTGGTGGTATGTTTACGAACTCAAGTTGTTATTCGGTTTCCATGGTAACCAGTTACATAACTGTGACGTCACGCTAGTACCAAGCTCTATCATACCCATGGAAAACGGGATGTGACATCAGGCAAAAACCAAGCTCTCTCCTATAGAAAGTCGGTAAGCATGGAAAAAGGAAGCTACGGCAGCCGTCGTGTGACTCATTCATTCATGCATTCACTCCCCCACACAAGGTTATATTATTATTGTTATTATTATTATTATTATTATTATTATTTTATAATGAAGAGCTGTGTTACCTTGCGTAGATGTACAAAGCACATCATTTGGTCAGAAATGAAATATAGAATGTGTTAGCGTGCAAAATTTAGCGTTGTTTACATGCCTAGCGTGGTATAAGACATTTAACCCTTTTTTTTAATTTGGAGGAGCCGTTAAATTTCATCTTTCCGTAAGACTTCAGCGTAACAAGAATACTTTTAGTTTCGTTGTGACTGAATACTGAAGAAGGAACTGAAAGCGGTCGTCCAGGCATTAGTCTTTACAAACACAGGGTGCGGCGGAAACTATTAGACGATTTATAATTTTAAAAAGAACACTTTAATTAAGATGAAACTATTGAGTACTTACACAGGAGCAAAGTGCAAAGGAAGGCATTATGTTATGTGGCCACTTTCTGAAAATAGTGTCACTTAGATAAGCTCCACCGGATTCCAGGCAGAACTCAACACGCCGCCTAATAGTATACATCACTTCACGCAACGTGTCCTCTGGGATTCGTGCAATGTGAGCTCGAATGTTATCATCACATCACGGATAGTGTTGGGTCTATTCACATACACCTTTTGCTTCAAATAACCCCACAGGAAGAAGTCGAATGCTGATAAATCTGGTGCCCGCGGAGGCCACGCTGTGTCTCCGAAACGAGACACGACGTGTTCTGGGAACATTTCTCGCACGGCCTGCAATGAATTTCTCGCAGTGTGGGCGGTAGCCAAATTCAAATCGTCTAATTGTTTCCTGAATAGACCCAACACTATCCAGGATTAGAAGGATAAAATTCAAGCTGATACTGCACGTATTCCACACAAGTTGTGGAAAGTGATACACAGTGTTTGGCGGAATGTTGAGTTTTGCCTGGAATCTGGTGGCGCTCATCTAAGTGACACTATTTTCAAAAAGTGACCACATAACATAATGCTTTCCTCTGCAACTTGCTTCTATGTAAGTACTCAACATTTTCATTTTAATTAAAGTGTTATTTTTAAAATTATCATTCGCTACCAGATTCTGCCGCAAGCTGTACAAGCCGAAGAAATTACCGTAAACTAGAGTCAGAATATTTGTACGTAACCGAGCCAGAATTCGAACCGACTAATTGCTTCCTAAATACGAGACCAGAAGTTTGCAGATACACCAACATGATCCATTTTTTGTAACAAAAGACTTTTATCAAGCGTCTATCAAAATTTTCGTTCACCTAGTTATCTGTGATCATCCTCACAAATTTGTCGCGGTATTCCTCAGTTTCTGCAAGCCAATGTACGGACAACTGCTTCCGTTATAAACTATTCTATATATCTTTCGTGTTTACATTCGCTTCCCTTCCTGCACTGTATAATTACTTTCGCCCCTGTCGTAAAACATTCTAGGAATAAACTGAAACCCTCTTGAAAAATACGGATAATGACAAAATTTAAAATTATTGCTTATAACCCAAACTGATTTAGAAACAGCTGTAGGGAGAATACAAAGCCGGGAGGGAGTAGTTAGAGTGCCTGCCTCCTACTAGAAAGTCCCAAGTTAAGGTCTTGGCCTGGAAACCACCTGTCTTAACTGTCATGTTTTGAAAGTCAGTCGGGGTAAATGTTGGCGCAGTATCTCAAATTGGTTCACCATCGCATCTTTCCACATCCTGTCCACTTAATTATTCAGTAACGTAGCCAGGCAGTAACGTGTTGGTCCTAGAACTCAGCAGTGAAATATGCAGCCTTATCTAAAATATCTTTACATAATTCCTAAGGCCTACAAGCTCATGCAATTCTTAAAGTCAGGTCCCGCACTGCTAGACAGATAAATCTGAACCTTAATATATATAAAATGACAGAAGTCTCCATATTCATTTGTATTCAGCTCTGATAATAGCATTTTTTTCAAATGTTGTGTTTGTTTTCTCGGCAAATGAGAAAGTGTATAGAAACAAAAACGGAATTCTCTAATTAGCCCATAGAGTTGACACAAAGAGACGTTAATCACTGTACGGTGATCCGCGGCTCCAACAAATACACAGAAGAGCAGAAGTTTCACATTCTTGTCCGTAACATTTTAGTGAATGAAACAAGAAAACGCTATATACAGAACGAGAATAAGGTATGGAAAACTAATTAGTGATAACGAATGACGAAATTGGGGCACTTTTGAAGAAAATAAGAGAAGATAGAACGAGAAAATATGTCTGAGAAAGAGAATGTTGCTCCTGCAGACCCGTGCGGAATGCAACTTCCCATTTTTAGGGCATGTATTCGTCTTCAGTATTACCCACCATGCTATGCTCTCACATTCTTGTCTAATCCTTCATGATCTAACAGTCCCCAATTAGTGTACTTCTGTCTATCCCAAAAATTCCATCACAAAATAACAGCTCAACTTCCCTTTCTCAAGCTCCATACTGATTTTTGTGCACTAACCAACTGCGGCGAGAAACAGGGTGGCGAAGTTCAGGCTAGATGTCTCTCCTTCGATTTAAACATACGAAAACAGAACAACCTGTAGGAGGTGCAGGTCTAACACTCACGAACGAACAAAACAGCTGTGTAATTTAACGGCGCTGCCAATTACGAACATCGTATGGGATCGACAAATGAACGAGAATGAAGCGGGCATTGAAGGAACGACATAAACAGGGAAAAAACTGACGTACTTAGAGAGAAACCTGTCCCCGTGCTACGTCGTCCATCACAGGGCTCACAGGAATCTGCCTGAACTCGAGCCCGGGCCTCCGCATTGAGAGGCCTTGCGACATTTTTCTGAGCCATGGCACGGCCTGACAAATGCGAATACGCCGAGAAAACAAGGAAAATTATAAGTGAATATTATGACGAATGCTTAAAGCAATGCCTCAACTGCTGAAATTATATAATACTGAACGAGATAAATGCAGAGGAATTTGAAGGAGAAAATCGTGGCATATTTTAAGACTCTGCTAAAAAGACGCTTTGAGAGACAGAGAGAATAAAGCCAACAGACGCCTCACACACAATAATCATTAAGCTTGCATACAAGAATACAGCGTTAGTACCACACGCATATAGTCCAACAGAGACTTTTAGAGTTAAATGTTTAAGGTAAATTTAATTTATGTTAGCTACATATCATGATTGCATTCGGTTGGCCTGAAGTTAGCCAAGCATACACTTATTGTTAACCTGTTTCTACAGGGCGATTCAAAACTCGCGCGATCCAATATCGAGTAGGTAAAATCTCTCATATTATGAAAACAAATCTACTACTACAAACAGAAAATACTATTTGTTAAATTACCCTCACACAACCTCAATGACGCCCAACTTGTTCGTGACGAAGCCATCAATACTTTCTGCATGGAAGTGGGTTTAAACCCCAGAAATATGTTTCTTTAAAGGCGCATGTGAAAGACGAAACAGAACGTCAAGAAAAATACCCAGATCCTTAGGGAATTCATGTAATTCCTGAGCACAAAAGCCCATGAAGGAAAAAGCTTGCATTACTGTTTCTGGTTCTACGTCTGTATTGATTCGACTCGAACTGACATTTCGAGTCGCGTCTTCTTCAGTGATGAGGTTTGGCTCCACCTGAGCGGTAAGCGAGTAGCCCACACTGCAAGTTGTGGATTAATGAAAATCCTCTTACTTTTCGTCAAGCGTCCTTACATCCTCAAAAATTTGCACGTGGTGCTGTTTCATGTCGCCGAGTGAATGGATCGCTCTGCTTATTTGACTGCATAATCTTAGCATAAAAACAATAAATTTTCATTAGTAATAGTTGGGTAGCGCGACTCTTCGTTTACTATGTACATGGGTAAGTTGTCAGTTTAACGTTTCTGCTAACTTTATCCTCAGGAACCCTCTCCTAGCGTCCAGTAACTAAACCAAGCAGGTGAGTGCAGCAGTAAATCTGCAGTCACAAACAAACCTGCTTAGGCCGAATGTTTACATTACTAGGCTGGTGACTGTGGTTTATAGGACTAATATCAAGCCAGTGGAATGTATGCCGCGCCGTCCTTTTCCTCATTTACCACCAGAAGGCGAAAGGTTGTGATTATTATGTGTTTGTTTTAATGATCCAGTTCCTACGAAAAGCTTAATAAAATGAATCGCAGGCTTAAGCGTACATGATTTGTAGAAAACATCGCAACCTGTTTCAGTAGGACACACAATGACAGGGAGAAAGAAGGGCGAAAGATGGGGAGGAAAAGAAGCAAGACGAATGATAAGAAAACAATGGAAGGAGAAGATAATAACAAAGAGGAAGAGGAAGTAGAGATGTAGTAGGAGGTATAGGAGGAGGAGGAGAAGAAGAAAACTTAGAAGGAGGCGCAAAATAAATGGAATGATAGACGACAGGGGATTAGAAGAAAATTTACGACAGAGAGACAGGTCGAAGAAGGAGAAACAGAGGGTATATGGAGATGAAGTATAAGAAAACGGAGGTTACAGAAACAAGTAGAAGCAAAGGAGAGCAAGACGAAAAAGAGAGTTTTCCTCTCATGAAATGTATGGAGTTTGATTTTCATAGTTTTCTCTCATATGTCTGATGATGGCTCATTGATGCCGAAACCCGTAGCCTGATTATGTTGTACAACTGCATGTGCCGGTGGTGACTGTAATATTGATAGGAGAAAAAATATACTTTTGCATGTGCATACCAACGGGGATGTTGAGTATTAAAAAGAAAATATACAGGTGATTACAAGAAGGACTTGACACAGTCTGAGGAACGCCACAGCTCGAATTCAGTAGACTGCTACCGTACGTTCGTGGTCTCTGTGGGACGTTTTCAGCTCGAATAGTCGAGTTGTTTACAAACACGCAGAGTGTATTCACGCGTGAACCTGAAGCAGGTGCTACTCGCTTTGTGAGTTGCGGTTTTCTTGATCCAGAAGCTGTTGCAGCTGAAAGGGTTAGCGATGGAGGCGTGAAGAAGCTTCATAAGGTGGGGGGAACCCCCGCCCACAC
This sequence comes from Coptotermes formosanus, assembly GCA_013340265.1. Taxonomy (NCBI): domain Eukaryota; kingdom Metazoa; phylum Arthropoda; class Insecta; order Blattodea; family Rhinotermitidae; genus Coptotermes; species Coptotermes formosanus. The sequence goes on from BLKM01000505.1 coordinate 175,428, forward strand.
AGTGGAAAGACACAGTGCAAGAGCGGCACAAGCTTGATCAATACTTGTATTTGGTCACTGAAATGAAGACAGTGAATTTCATTCCGATATTAAGGTAATGCCGATGAAAATGTAGAACACATAACTGTGTCATATGAGGTCACAGACACTTCAGAAAATTATATATTTTACTCTAAAATGTTACTGTCCATATGAATGAAGTTATTTTAAGCGTCATATATGCAATAGGAAGACAGATGAAGCTAAACAAGTTCTTCAAGATCTGAGGTTCTCCCAGCGCTGTTGCTGAAGATTCACGTCTTCTAGGGTGTCACCCTTTGTCGTCGGATGCGTAGGTACTGATATTTCGAAGAGTTGTTGTCCCTTCATCTTCAGGGTCACACAGGCCAAGAAACTGTCTTCGCTTCGAAATAACGCCATTTCCTGGTAAATACAAGCGCTCAACCGTAGCCCAGATTACCAAACAGCATAAATATATTGCTCTAATATATAAGTACACTGACAGAAAATTACAAAATTGTGACATATGTGATTCTCATGTTCAGCTTGAAGGTTCAGAGTTAGGTTTCTAAGGGAATGCAAAAGGAACAAACGATACTAGAAAGTGTGCTGATGTGTTAAAATGGTGCTGAGAATTTGGAAAGAGACGCCATTGAATATGAAGAATAATAGAAAAGGAAACGGCTGCAAAGGAAAAGGGGAGACAGAAGTAAAATAGAGTTTTTCAGAATCAAAGACGAGATGATGTTCAATATTACTCAAAGCGTGTTCAGCGATAAACTCATTCAGAATGCATCTGCGGCGCAACAGACGGGAAAATATACTATTTGTACTTCGAACCCTTTCAATTGTTTCCTGTAACCCACAAATATATAATACTGATAGGCAACGAGCTGAAACTGTCAACATTAACCTTTTAAAGCCTAGCGGTAACTTTACGTACCATCAGGTTTAACATTAAAAAATTCTACGTGGTGCCCACATTGCGTTTATGTGTTCTGTACGGGTCTCAGAACAAACAGCAACTTTTGCCTTATAAAATATTAAGAGACTGGTTTTTATAACCGAAGTGGAGTGTTTACAGCGCGGTACGCACTGAGTCCTTATATAAAACAGATACGCTTCGTCTTTAAAGGGTTAATACGCACAATTTGGGCATATCGAAGAAAATTTATAAATCATATTGCCCAAAATTTTCATACAGAAAAATTGAACAAACATATTTGGAGCACAATGTGTAACTTCTTTTTTTAATTTTAAATTGAAGTTTTAATAATTTTATTTGCTCTACGTTACGAAATATACTCAAGCAATGCACTAGACAACTACTTATTATTTCCCTTAAAACGATAATTACTAATACGTATATTAGCAGCAGCAGCAACAGCAAGAGGCTTTTATCATAGCTCAGTTAGTGAGTCGCTACATTTGGGAGATACGCTCCATTCCCGACAGGGAGAGACTTTTCCTTGCGACCCGAAGTCCAGACCGGATATGCGCAACCATCCTGGATCCTATATTGAGCTCCAACCTGGAACTTATCAGCTTTATTTTCGAAAGGCCTGGAGCTTCCAGACCTTCCAAAAATAAAGCTGGTAAGTGTGGAGCGGAATCATTTATCTCCACTCTTCCATACGCATTTATAGTGCAACTTCAGGAAAAGGAGCAAAGTTGCTGCTGCCGCTAACCCAGCGTTTGTCTTGAGCAAGCGTTTATTACAACGTTCTTTTATTGGCGGCTTTTTGTAGTGCTTACCTCTAAGCGGCACTGATGCTCTTAAGCACTTCAGTAAATAAATCTAATTCTATTAATATTAATTTATTACTATAAATGCATTAAAATTATTTCGATGCCCATTTTTAAGGACTCTACCTTTCAGTTTCAGTGACTTACTTTTCTTACAGTGCTGACTTAAGGCTTTAACACAAATCTCCAAACAAACAACTACGGCATTAGACACAAATAAATGACTCATTTCTTATTTATTTGAAAGCCCAAAACTGTCTAAATTGATGTTACACTGTTAGTGGTAATACACTGTTATGTTTGGAATAGTTATTCAGAGGAGAAGGGAAAGGTAAAGGCGATGTTATCCTTTTCCACGACTTGAAGGCATATAGAGGGAGTAGAAGTATAGCTCCACTCAATTTTTACCTCAGCACCAGATGGAAGTGAGTGGTTAACTTCACGCCCGGCCGCTTTACCTCCGGGAAAGACCCATGGTCCCAACTGAATAGGAGGCTGAGTGGGCCTGAGATGGGTTTGAACGTTTTGAAGAAGAGAAAAATCTCTTTCTCCTCCTGGGATTTGAACCCCGGACCGGCAAGTCCAGTAACTGAGACGCATTTACTAATTTCTGGACCTCTCTCGTCATTATGCCGTACGCACCTGTAGCTTGCAATGGGCTTTATGAATATGTGAAGGAGAAATAAAAGTTATCGCCGTTCCCAGTGGCCGCGCGGTCTAAGGCGTAGGTCTGCGGCCGAGCGCTTACTGGGATCGTGGGTTCGAATCCCACCGGGGGCATGGATGTTTGTCTTGTACAGTGTTTGTGTGGTCAGGTAGAGGTCTCTGCGATGGGCCGATCCCTCGTCCAGAGGAGTCCTACCGACTGTGGTGTGAGTTTGAGTGTGAGCAAGTGAAAACAAAAAAAAAACCTCTACACCTACTGTGAAAAGCAGGTAGAAGAGGGAAGGACAACGAAGCGAAGCGAAACGAAACGACATAAAAGCTATTAAAGGCACCGGTGCAGATTTGTTAACAGAACACAACACTTTGTCCTAGCATTGTTAGCTGATAATGTTGTGAGATAAGAACAAGTAACGAAATCAGCGTGTAATATACTATGGAAAATCAGATCTGTCATTACTGCTCGTCCTTATTCTATGACATCTGTCACATTAGCACAGTCTGATAAATAAGAATCCTTCTTACGAAGGAACTGAGATATTACATTACATGAGTACTTGTCATTTTGAGGCAGCGAGTGGTAACTTACACGTCACAAACATAATTACGGATTTATATATTTAACGAACTTGAACTGCGTCATGTAGGTCGACCTTTCTATTTTGCTTTGTATTCAATAGATGTCATATAACTGTCCTTACTCCTCTAATGCCGAAATTCCTGCTCTTGAACACTCAAATTTATAATCTACTAATTTTAAAGCCTGTTAAAATATCCAAGCACCAGAATATTTTGTACTTGTATTAACAATTATTGGAATTATAGATAAACAAATAAATAAATAAATTTTCTGAGGCACGTACGGATTAATCTAAGAACCGTTGTAATTAAAGTCACTATCTCTAATTCTTCCACTAGCTTTGATATTTGAAGAAAATTTAGCAATAATCTTAAGATTAACGGACTTTTATTTTTGGAAAGAAATATATCCCTCTAGAAAAAAAAAAAGTTCTCTTTCTACCACCCAGGAAAATATTCAACTAAATAGGGTCCCATTTATTTTTTATTAGAAGACCACAGAAGTGAAATAGATATTTTGAAACGTTCCTAAATGACCACCTGCTATTTTAGCACCATCGTTCGATAAAAGCAGTGGAATCCGATATCTTCCTATGTAGGCATATTCTCCAAAATGAATAGCTGTACAGTGTATTGACCACAATACACAAACAGAAGACACAATTCGCGAAACGAAAATGAGCCCAGTTGAGGACAAACATTAGGATTCACCCTGCAGATGACAATAGGAAGCCCGCACACACAGAACTCATTGTTGAGTTGCTATTGTCATGTGGGAGGTCTGTGTCACGTGGTGCGTGTAGCCAAATGGTTCTGTACGCAGTTCGTTCAAAATATCTTCTGGGATACATGCACCTCAGATTCAACGCCTCATTTAAGGGATTACTGGTCATTCTCCGCACCTGAAACATCTCACATTGTCCTGATTCCTTTAAAGTCCACAGACCACTGTAGGCAACATACCACGATATTTCACATTTAGCAAGCCTGCAGCTTGTCCAAAAATATATTTATGTGTTCCGTGTGATTTTCGCAATAAACTACAATTATTTACCTCCGCACAGAGCTTCTTCATATTTGTACTCCGCAGCAAATATTATTAGACATATTACTTTTAGAGCAGAATAACAGAGGACAGGAGTGTAGCACGCATTGAAGACGAAAATGGATACAGGGTTTTGGTGCGTAAAGGTAAAGGGGACCTCCTACAGGCCATTACGGTGCACGGGGGAGCAGAAGTATAGCTCTACCGCTTTGTTAACCTCGGCACGAGAAGGGGCTTGGGTGGCTAGCCCCAAGCCCCATTTGGTGGGTAAGCCTGAATAAAATATGCTGCTTGGAATGCCTATTAATAGATGAAAGGATAACATTAAAATGGATTTTAAGCAATCAGAATTGGATGATGTGAACTGGATTAATCTAGCTAAGCACAGGGACAAGTGGCTGGCTCTGTTAACCACCGTAATGAAAATTCTGATGTCATAAAAGCGGTAAGTTTCTTGATCAGCTGAAAACCTATTAGCTACCTAATAAAAACTGTCCTCCGTATAGGTATTTAACATCAACTGGTTGGCCTTTATAGTCGAGAACGTGACAGTATGCTGTGAAACAGCGACTAAATCGCTAACAACAATACAGAAGAACTTAAATCTTCGAAGGTTTAACGACAGGTGGCAATGAAACGAATTTCTTGGCACTAATAAACAAGGTAAATTTTTCTCTAAGAATTATCTTACATATTTCGAAAAAAAAACTGAGCATATGTTACCTGTTAAAAAGACCCCAGCCACTGGGGTACCTTCAGTTACACAAGTGAATGCTAGGGGAGTACCTTAAAGCAGGTCAAGGCATATTTCTTGCACACACTTTTAGTTCATGACACGCTGTCCTCATAAAATTCCACGCTACAGAGTATAAATTACTTGAAAGCGTCGTCAAATAAATCGTATACAAATAAACAAATCAGGAAACCTATGTAAACACGTGTACGTGCAGTTTCGCCAACATCTACACACATATACACACACGCGCGCGAACGCGCGTTTCACATTAAATTGTGTCCTGGAGATGAGCTTTTATGAACACTGCAATGATTTTATACCGTTCTGTAAAAGCCAGCGAAATTCCTGGCGGGTTGAAGGACTATCTGCTTCATGAAAAAGAATTTCTACCCACGGATTTGGCAAGTTGTATTTCTCCACACTCAAATACTCAGTTTTGCGACAAATTTAATACACAGGAAAAGGGACGGAGTAAACAAGTTTTATAGGTTAAGGCCAGACTGAACTTTCGCTTCGGCATATTCAACCTAAAAACATGTGCTAGCTTACAGACAAATGAAAGTCACTCCACGTTATTGCCAGATTACTGAACTTTTCCAACCGTGACTACAGAAGGCTTTGGAAGGTTTTGGGGGTAGAATAAGGAGAAAAAGAATCGCTTTATAGAAATTCCCCTCAGTAAGTTTCCCCGGCGAGTACTACTCCAAAGTATAAATTACATGCCTCTTCAAAATACACAAAAAGACTCTCAAAAGTATTATACGGTTTTTATACAAACTCCAGCTCCCAAACGCGTTAGATATATAAAATAATGGTGACGATATTGAATTATTTGTTCTGGAAAAAGATCCATCACCGATACCCAAGAAAATGTTCTTTTCCTGTCCAGAGTTAAAGAAATCCTGGGGTCCACTAAGGCCACGAATATGGAAGACGTGGTTGCGTGGAACAGACCATCTGAAGAGAAAGGCTCTTCATAAGAAGAGAAATTACACGGATTTAGGAAAAAAACATCTAAGGTAAGCAGCGTTCAGCTCTAGCAAGATTCTAACAAAAAGTACTTTGAATTTTCTGGCTGAACAAAGCGACAGTGTTACAAGACATCAGAGAGAGAAGCGGGGGGGGGGGGGGATCAGACTTTTAAAAGACGTATTCATGTAAGTTTTGTATATGGAGAGTATCGTGAAGCTATATAACGTACACGGTAATAGAACACGGTACAAGTTTGTGTATTCAGGGCGACAAAAAATTTATTATGAAATGCCTGAAGTCACTGAATAGGGGCAGTAATAAATTCATTCTTAAATTGAGTTTAACCTCTACGAAATTATACACTACGTCTTGGTTTGTAGGGAAATACATTTAACGGAATTCAGCAGAAAACTATTTAGTGCCTGTTAGTCAGTTCGTTTTCTTTGCTGATACGAGAGTACCCTTCGTAGAGAACTTCCGTGCGAGAAATTATCTAATTACGACTCAGCAGTTTAATCGTGTGTAGAGTAGGTTCAATACTAATTTAGGTATTTAATACAATTATGATAACTGGCAGCGGCACCAAAGCAGAGAAGCCAACGACATAACAATTAAACGAATGATTTAGAATATCAAGTATGCAAAACCTGCCCTTGTTATAGCGCATTTTTTTTCTCGTTCTGAAGAATTAAATAATATCAGCCTTAACACTATTCCTATTACATCGCAACCTCATTACCCAGAGGTAAAATCGACTGGAATATGGAGCTGATTTAAGATATTCACGAATTCTAGAGGTGATAAATGAGTTTTGTATTAGCATAGGACCTGCTGCGTGTCTTCGTGCGGTAATGCTTAAGCCGCCAAAATATGGAAATCTCTGACCGGTAAATACTTTGCGATGTTTGAGGTTCTCACAGCGGTGTCTTTGAAATCTTGTTTTCTTGAATATGACGCCGTGCCGTCTCGTAAAATCTTATAGACAATTCGAAGAAACGTACTGCTTTCATCTCTAAGTTTCCCTGAGGCGAGAAATATAACTTTCTTCCGAAATATCTGTAAATTTCTATCAGACTACGTGATGTTACATCACAAAAGGCTACAATCTTGATGACAAATGCCGGTACGCCTTTTATAAATGTACTTATTAAGGCAAATCGGTATAACTATCCAGTGTGCAAACCTACAGCAAACTATAATTTCAAAGCGCTAGGATTTGGAAGCTGTTGCTGACCACGCACTGCCAATTAAGGGTCTCATTAAGAATGCATTCAGCTTTTACTTCATACTTACATGTGCCTTATTAGACTGCTGTTCAGAGTCAAACCATTTTTATCTTTACTGTATCAATAGACGTTGAACAATTTACGTACCACAAAGGCTACAATACCTAAAAAAAACTGTTACATTACATAAGCCTTGGCAAATGAACCAGTCAATTTACTTCACGATCTTGGCTCGTTTCCCAGCAGGACGGAATTATTCTCTTTCCAGCCACGTTCACACTAACTGTGGGGTCCACCCAGTCTTCTATCTAGTGCATTATTTGGGTAAAGTGACCGGAGCATGAAGCTGACCATTCATGTCAACCGAGTGATGACGTCAAGAATACCTGAGCGTAACTTCACTAAAATTCCCCCTGCGCGATTCTGACACGTAAGGATAAGTTTACTTTCGACCAACAAAGAAAAATGAACCTTAAGGGCTGCAAGGAGGTGAGGGTGAAATTTGCAAAGAAGCCGGTGGACAATGAAGAACCGGACCGCCATGCTAGGAGCTGTAGCAGGCACGCACCAAACCTGATTCCTGCCCTTTCTGTAACGGGCGACTGGGCTAGTCTACAGAGAGTTCCATAAGTTCCACCTCTCAGAAACGTATGAAAAATAATGAGGTTTATTTCTACTGCTCGTTAGGTGTAACTGAAATGTTATGTCTTGCCTAAATCCCGTAATATACGAAGGTTCTCTAGTCATAGCACTTAAATTACAGGCACAGTATTTACGACATAAAATGTAGTTCATTTCCTTCTCGCTTTTGAATCTGGAAACAGAGACGGCGTGTCCGCACATGTTTTTCCATAGTTTTCTTCAGTAGAGGCACGCAAGTCCTGAGATAGGCAAGGACCTCTGCGTTTTAAAATGCCCAAATTATTAATCACAATCACCAACCAATTCGAAGAAAAATAAAATATGAAAAGCATAATGAAATAAAACAAGAATCAAGCAATCAACCTTAACCCTCTCTCATTACACTCCAAGTGTTCACTCCAACAGTTAAAAAATCACTTGCTGTTATAGCATCTTAATATCTACTACACTGTCCCAAGATTTATTTTGAAAACTTAACTCTTTAAGAGGTTATAACACTACATGACACGCACAAGTCTCAAAATGTTTCACGACATGAGTGAGAACTCCTGCTGCTTGTTTGGGAGGTTCCAGGTTCGATTCTTGGCACAGAGATATCTTATCCTGATTAAATTTGCACGTGATTTTCTACTCCTGAGAAGGCTTATGACGGAATAGCACTTTGAAATAGATACTATCTCTTCGTTTCAAATAATTCAGAACTCATCCTTCAGAAACATAATATTATTCAATGCTATGTAAAGAGTCCAGCCGAAGAGAGTCTTTTAAGAGATGAATAATTTAGCAACTTCTCCCAGGTCCAAGCATCTGCTTTAGAATCATGTACAAGAAAGTCTTGCTTAAACTGCAGCGCACTGTGGAATCCCTGGGACACGCTGTATCGTGCATGGAGCGCGTCCGATTTGTCTGCGGAAAGCCGCAAGCCACCCACCCTCCCGCACTTGCGATCAATTGAAGCTAACTAATTCTTCCCGTGGGAGGAATCGTTGAGAACTCTCGCAAAGCAAACCTGTCCTCTGCAGCTCAATTTGCAAATGAGCGTTTCGTTTTGCACAACTGATGTGGTTACTTAGTCCTAGGTTCAAATCCCGTTATGCTGATGAAGTCAGCCTTTTAACCGCCTTTCTTGTAACGAGTTTAACCCAGCATTGATATGTAATGAAAAGGATTTCTTAAGAGGTTTTGTCAGTCGCTACGTAACAAGGGTGCATGGGTAATAAGTGGAATAGAAAGTGGTTTAAAGTAGCATACCACGTACAACTGTTACAGACAAGAAGGTATGTTATGAGAAATACGTAATGAATAAATTCATACTATAAATCATAACTTCAAGGAACACTTTTTCTTAATGAGAAGCCGGCTAAAACTAAGCCAGTATAGTCAATGTGTAATTATCTGTAAATTTTAATTACATTTCATAACTTCAAACGTTAGCTTGTTTTTCATGTAACAGTAGGCCCTATATGATAAATATTACGGAAGATGATTTAGTCATATCTTATGATCATAGATAAATTTAAGGTGTTAAATTAGTCTGAAGGATACACTAAAGATACTAGGCGAAGATACTTTATTAAAACGCGCAAAGTAAGGTGAAATCACAGATATGGAAAATAATTATTACTTCTTTTGAAGAGCACCGGTTATAATAAGCACGAAAAATAAATTTTTAAATAATTTTTAAACTTCCATAATGATTAAGAAATGAGAAATTAAATGGCGCAAACCCATAGCATATCGAGCCTATAAATGTCTGAGACTATAAAGTACCCTCCTACCTCGAACCTAAGACACATCCTTTTCACGTTTCAAAATATCGTATATACGGTTGCGTCTTACATTCGGTGGCTTTTAAAATCGACGGCAAAACCTACATGTATCGCTAAAGCTCTTCATGTTTATGAGACTAATCATGAGACAGGTAGTAAAAATTGATATGAAATCAGGAAAGTTCCGAAACATTACGGCATCTTTCTGTTCTTAAAGGTGGAATTACTTGTGACACTGCATAAATCGGCCTTGGAGGCTGAAAATACCGAGTCGCTTTGATATTAGCTGATACTCTGGGATGGATTTGAGTCAGTCTTCAGTGTTACACCCATAATCATGGTTGCCTTCAGAAACCTTTCTCACAATCAAAACTCAGGAAGGAAATTTGAGGGTGCGAAGAGTTGGTACTATTAAGACATTTATTTACCTCCTCAGTTTGCTGATAGATAGGTAACGTAACTCGTTAAAATTCAACAGTAATATGTGACAGCCTGGACTGGATTTACATGGCGCAAGACAGTGTCCAGTTGTAGGTTCCTGTTAATTTTTTGGGGTTCCAAAATTGTGGGATTTCTGGGCCAGCTAAGTCACTGACAATTGCAGCTCTACTCCTTGGGGTTAGTTTCACTCATTAAACCACGAACAGGCGTAACTTCTTGTGCTAGCGACAATACTTGCCAGGACATTACATCCCTCTTCAGAGTCTCCTTGGGACAGTTTGAAAGGGCCCCGCATGCGGATGGGCGGGACAGGTCTGTGAATGACAATGTTCTGTCCCGCGGAACAACAAGGACGGAAAATTCATTTGAACTTCTGGTTGACTGAATTCTGAAGGAGTCTGCTAAACATAATGCCAGGGTTTTCATTGAAGAAATGAATGTGGGGGGTCGGTGTTCTGTGTTCAGCTCCAGGAGGGGCGCATGACAGAAGTCAAGAGGGCGTGATGTTTCGTTTCCCTTCTTGGCATTTTCTTTTTGGTTTATAAGGGTTCTACAAACTTCTTTTAGAGAGGTGGCGCTTCATGAAAGTCTTGCATAAGACGTTGTTTAGTCAACTTTCCAAAACACTAGAAAAATATTATGCAGAAAAGATTCTTTTTCATTTTTAATATAAAAAATAACAATCACTGGGGAGACAGAACCAGTCTATTAATGTTATCTGTCAAAATAATTAACTGGTTCCGACCAAATTTAGTAACGTAGTCAACACTAAATGCTCTAGGGTATCTACTTTTCATGAAGCCAAAGTACGAGCAAAACTTTGTGATTTTTCCTGCAAATTTGTCAACTTACGAGGTAATGCCACGGAACGAAAACATATTATTATTATTATTATTATTATTATTATTATTATTATTACGTCGTCTGTCTTGCGACAGGTCCATAGCCTCTTCCAAACCTAGTTTTCTGCAGAGTGTGATCTAGTGTTTCGTCTTTCAATTTCAAGTATCTTCTCTATACCTTGAGGGCATCCAATTGCTGCTTAGGCCTTCTTCCTCGTCTTCCCATCCCTTCTGTCTTTCCTTCAATAATGTATTTTATAAGGCAGTGCCTGTACAAGATGTGACTATTTCAGTTAGCCTTCCGTCTTTTTGCTTTATATAGAATGTTCCTTCCTATCTTGACCCTACGTAACACTTCGTTCTTCACACGATCGGTCCAACCAATCTTCTCCGTCCATCTCCAGCACCACACTTCAAAATGTTCAAGGTATTTGTGATCTGTTTTGTAAAGCGTCCAATTTTTCTGCACCCTACGAAGCTATGCTCCGACAGTAGCATACTTGCGTAAGGTGTATAGGCCTATTTCATGTTAAAGGTAAAGCAGTCTCTATACAAGCCTGGACACGCCCTTAGGGCTCCAGGAGTTTCAGGTTCCCAGAACACCTAGACAATTGGCAGATAAAGGTAGCAAGGAAGTCAGCCTTACGCACCGGCCGCGTTTACAACCTGGAAATAGCCCTAGTACTCATTTCTGTTAACCTTCTAAAGCCTAGCGGTAACTTTACATAACACCAGGTTTAACATTAAGAAATTCTACGTGGTGCCCACATTGCGTTTATGTGTTTTGTACGGATCTCAGAACAAACAGCAACTTTTGCCTTATAAAACATTAAGAGACTGGTTTTTATAACCGAAGTGGAAAGTGTTTACAGCGCGGTACGCACTGAGTCCTTATATAAATCAGATACGCTTCGTCTTTAAAGGGTTAAAGGCAGAGTCGCCCCAAGGCCATCGTGCAGCCGGAAGGATGAAGTCCATCGAATCCGCGACCTTCCAGCTTGTAGCGTGGTACCTCGACCAAGTGCGCCACCGCACAACCCATTTCATGTTACACAGCCTATGGTAGGCTGTCTAAACTAAACAGGTATGCAGGCTTGATGAATATCCCTGCCATATAGAAACGATTGCTGGCAGTTCAAAATTGATGCAGCTCCTGTATTGAATTCGCGAAAAGTTCAGCAGAAGTTTCATGCCATGATTTTTCGACTAAGATTTTCAGAGGCTAAATTTTATACTTAGTATCACAATTTAAATTACTCTGGACTTCATCAAGTGGTTAAATTTCGTTAAACGTATACGATAAGCATAATCAAATAAACAAGAGGAGGAGGGAAAAAAGCGAACGTAAATAAGAGAAATCATAAATTTTCTTTCGTCGGCTTAGATTCCACGAATTTAAGTAAGGAAGTTTAAATCAGGCTTGATTTCTGAATTGTCTGACAAAATCCGTTGACACATCCTCTACCTTTCGATATGAGAACTGCGACAAATACCCACACAGTACAGCAGCTCTTTCTGCGCCAAGTGAGATTCTTTAGCAGTAACTGTGAAGGTCACATTCTTCAGGGATGTAGCACTCCAACGTAATGGAGAAATATACCTTCCAGATGGGTGTACTGCGTTCCTGTAGCGTACAGTGCGTCACATCCCAGAAGACCGTAACCTTCACAGCTCTCTCTGAGTCAGTCTCTTAAGTTTCTCATTCACATTTAATTTTCTTTTGACTATATGCATCTCTTCACCTTTAATACAGCACTTCATCTAAGAAATATATAGGTCTACATAGTGACAACGCAATAATTATATACCCACTGTACTGTGCTCTAAATTTCAATATAACATTACCTCCAGACAACGTGTAAACCGGAAATGCATATATTAATTTTCACGCGCTTCGTTCCGCGCTAAAAAAAATCACACTGTCAAAATCAAATATATTCACAGAGTGACCGGAAAAAAATGACAAAATGTACATTATTTTTTAAAGTAATTTAGTGGCTGCAGCAGATTTTGTTAAATGCGAACACTTCTAGCCCTTCGGAACACCGAAATGATCTGCGCCAGCAGTAACTGCTCTTACTACCTGTTCCCCTGTGCAGGCAGCATAAAGCACCAGAGAGCCTCTTACTTCCTTTCATAAACCACCATTTACCGACTATAAAGTTACACATCTCTACACGATTTTATAACCTAACATAAACTCCCACCAAACTGTAGTGCAGGTCTGCAATAATTTGCATGTCAAAAGCTTGCCGATTTAGGGAAGATAATATGCTACACGAGCTGACTTCAGATTGTTAATGAGGCCGTAAACAATCGGCAGATTTTAAAATTGTGAAGCTACTGTTCCCGTGGTAACATTTTTATTATCTCTCTCTCTTTTCCGCGTTGAAATTTCGAGGTCTTATAAACTGTTAGGTAAATAAGTAAAGACGTTCCTCTAAATCGAATAGCGGACAGAACATATGAAAAATCATTTTGATAAGGAAACCCTCAAAGACAGACACGAGGCAAATACATGAGAATAATGGCATACGTGATATTTTGGTGGATCTGAATATTCTGTTAACTTCTCAGGTTACATGGTGTTGAGTAGGAGAATGTGGTTACGAATTGGATAGCAAATGGGAACAAAGATGTTATCGTTCCACCTTTCTACGGTTTTTTAGCTAAGTTAGTTACTTATGTTGCTAATTAATTAGAGATTAGTTAATTGGTAAATTATTTACTCCATAAATAACTATTCATGTAATTTTGCAGTCATCATCACTTAGTAATTCAGCATAGTGATACGGGTAATTCTAAGTAATTTACCTAAATTTACTACGTCATTTTTGTCAATCGCTTCGTATTTAATCAGTTAAACAATCACATTAATCGTCCTGCTAGTTACGGAGTGTAAGTAAAACAAATACGTGTTTAGTAAACATGCTGGTGTGTGAACTACTCCTACTTCCAGGCAGCTACATGCCAGCTTCGGCAATAAAAGAGCAAGGCTGACCATCATCCCGTGATACAGAAGCCACGGCTTGCGGCGTTCATTAACGAGGTGCCCCCAGTTTATTTATAATAAGCACCACACCGTCTTAATCACCACTGAAACACGGAACGAGTTCTGCCAGTAATATTATACCTTGCCGCTTCTCTTTATATATGATTGTTACACGCGTAACTCCGTCATCATGCAGCTGCGGTGCTGGAATAGGAACATAACAGGCATGTGGAACCCTGTCGACAGAAATATGCGAACTTGTTCAAAATTAACAGTCCAGTTCACGTACTTTATAGCAGTCGTTCACAGGCTACAGTCAATTTCATCACAAATTGGAGTTTTCATCACAATCATGGGACTCTCATTTTAGAAAAGTACATGTTCAGATTGAAACACTGCAGTAACATTTATTGCACTCTGTCAGCTGTCCTTTTTGCGTCACTGCTATTATAAGCACACTACGAGAAGTCGACAGCGCTCGAAAGGCAGGGTAGGATTCAATTTACGCCACGCTCTACTCCGAAAAAGTCTTCCCACTTTCTTGCTGATCGCTCGTTCAGAGGGGTCCTTCCGGCTGTGTGCGTTTAATTGCGTGTGACATGGAAAAAACAACGATACGGCCTGGGCACGATTTTGGGTGTTGCGCCACAGAAAAAAATATTTATGAACAGGTCATAAATTAAGTGGTTCGGTAACAGTTGAAGAATACCTGTACTCTTCATACAAAACTTACAAACATAAACGACCCAAACATACCTTGCTGTAACCAGCTCACCATCAGGCATAGTGTGTTTCTGTTTTGTCTTTTTTCACTAATGTTATTTATATTTTCCTACCTTTAACTTTTGTTTCACATACTCCTAGTTAGCTAAATTGGTTACAGGAACAATTCTGTGATTTCTTTATGTACTGTAATTACTGCCAATATCACCTTTGAAATAAATATTACAAAAACCGTAAGATTAACGCACGTTTACAACACCAAGGATTGGAGATCCAAACTTTGTGTGATTGAAATGACTCGAGAGCTCCTGAGGAAAGAAGATAAGTTACCTTTAGTTGCCAGTAACCCACCCTCGCATGTCCCCCCCCCCTTCCCACATTTGCCCATCAAGGGGAGTAAGCACTTTCAACCTAAGTGTGAAAACGTCAGCATGGTCAACAAAAACACGAAGTTAAGACTCTGCACAGATTCGTTCTGCTCCAGCACTGTTCATGTCGTCAGCACTTCGAAGCTCCATAAAAACTCACGCCGACTCTGAAATGTCCACAAGTTTTTCTAACGTTAAAAGCAGCAAGATAAATGTTACACGCATTTTATCGAAATTATTACTTGAAGTTACTGGGACAGGTTACGGATTCCACTTTACTCTCAATCTAATTACAACAACGTGAATTCAGTCCGTCTTGTAACCAGGCCACGCGACGAACGACCCACAAATTGTAGCTCATTTCCACACTCTTTTCCCTAAAGCGTCCAGACGGGCTCTTTGTCTCAACAATCCTCCTGTTGATTGGACACAGATGGATATTATTCCCCAGGAATACGTCAGCAGGAGCCTAATACTAACAATTCACTTCCACCTAGTAACGATTTTAAGAATGTACTGAGGTAAACCTCTGTTCCCCCTATACCTTCATGACGTTTTGCTAATCTAAACGTAGGAAAACTTTAAGAAGCTCTATCCTGAGCCAGGAGAATCCGGCCCAAGCTCTCCCACCTAGTTTCTTTAAGACATATTTTAATATTATCCTCTCTTTTACGCCTAGGATATCCAAGCGGTCTCTTTCCTTCAGGTTTCCCGATTAAAATCCTGTATGCTTTTCTCTTCTTTCTCATGCGTGACGCCTGCTCCGCCCATATAACCGTCTTTTATGTGATATTTGGTGGAATAAAAATCTGGAAGCTCCTTACTGTGTAATTTTCTCCAGACCCTTGTTGCTTCCTCCGTCTCAGCCCCATAATAGAAAGTACCTCTATGTGAGGAACGAGGTTCTCACAGCAGTTAAGTATGAATACCACGATCTTCTGGCATACAGCGCCGTGTAGTTTGGCAAATAGGTAACAACCTTTAAGGACAATCTACCTCTTTCTTCTTCTTCTTCTTCTTCTTCTACTTCTTCTTCTTCTTCTTCAGGATAGAAGAGTATTTCTAGAGGTTGGTAATGAACTACACATATCATGAATTTCCCTTCAGAGCCCACTGAATTAGCTTTGAGCCTCATATTACGAGATATATATCACGTGTTACGCTTGTAAAGTTCGTATTACATAAAAAGTGGTGTATCTTAGTCGGATGTACAACAATGGCACTATACAGTCACAATCAAAAGTGACTTGTCGACAGGTTTTTGGGGTGTGCGTGCGCTAATGAAGACATGTTGCACGCCCACCGGTCACGCATGCGCACAACAAAGAAACCCACCGCCGAGTGGTGTCAACTTTGACCTCATACGTTTATTAGCCGGATATTATAACCCAGGCAAACCAACGTGTTTAACAGTTCACGCGGCTTCCAGGCGTCATTCATTTTAAAACTCCCACTCCTCTAACCAACAACGTACGACCTCCCACAATTAATATGACTTTCAACATAATTTATTACATGTGTAAATAATTGTAAGATGTAAGTGATTCGAAACACAGTGGGACGTGGTTATAAACACAAAGTGGATACAGCGTTGGAACGTGTATTCAGATATCTAAAACTAAATGCAAGTAGATGGAAAAAACTTTAAAAGCGTTCACTACACGATGTGACCAAGGGAATTCCATCTGTCCCCCGTTACAGCGCATGTTTTATCTCCGAAGTAGAAATTTCGATTAAATTTTGTGTGTCGCATGCTACAGACCTATAGTGTTGCCGTGTTAAGTGTTACATATTACCGCACCTCACGGACTGCAGCTATACATAAGTGTCAAAGTTACTGCTTCGTTTCAACCTAGGAATACCTTTAATAAAAATCTTAAAAAATTAGTGTTACTTTGTTTTAAAATATGTTGCAGTATTCATTGTCGATTATTCAAAATTGAAAAATTCCAGAAACCGAAAATCTGAATATTGCTTCTTCCACTTAGCAATTTTATTTCAATACTGTGTTTTTACTGCACGAGAATTTCGCATTTTTTTGGTTAGTATTTCACTGGTTCCACCATCGGCGAATTCGGCAAACCATTCTTTTGTTTACTGTTCCGTCTGTTTTTATTATACCGGGCGCGTCCGGGAAGTACTTGCAAAAACAGGCTATTAGCCTCGTCACGGCTGTCCATCCGTCCGTCTCTCCGTCCGTCCGTCCGTCCGCCTGCCTGCCTGCCTGCCTGCCTGCCTGCCTGCCTGCCTGCCTGCCTGCCTGCCTGCCTGCCTGCCTGCCTGCCTGCCCGTCCGCACGGAACAGCGCGAATCAAACTGGATAGATTTTCGTAAGATTTCATATTTAGGTCTTTTAGCAAATTTTGTCAAGATATTCCAATTGTGGTTGAAATGAAACAGAAATTACAGACAATACACATAAATTATTTTAAAGTTTTTGAGGTTGTTAATCATCTTTGCTTCTTGAGCACCATTTATTGGCACAATTAATTGAATATGGCACATAAAGTCCTACGCAGTACATATACGACAGATCGCCTCTGTCGGCAGTTTGTAATTGGACGGATTTTATCCTCTGTGGGGAAACGAACTGAGGACGAAGAAACTCCAGGCGATCCAAACATGAAAAAGGAGCATTTACAGTATCTCACATTTTCCGAGATAACGATTCTAGTTGATTATAAATGTGTTATTAAAACACGGAGAAAACTCATAGCGTGTGTTGTATGAAACGTAGAAAGGCACACTTCAAATACTGTTATCGTCACACGGTTCCTAAAGTAGTGGCGATTTGAAAATCTAAGGAAAATAACAAGCAAAGGCGCCAAAAATGTTACGTTCTGTGGACATTTCGTAACTTTTCTCATCCTCGAAACACAAACTAAACGTGTAAAACACCGAACAGAGCCTTTTATGCCACCTAAAGCATGCACTCGAATACCGTTTTTTGTTTGTCATGGAAGCTACTTGTAAAACACACCGAAAATGCGACGGAAATAGCTTCCCACGATCACGCAATTCCCTTATTACATAATTATACCATGATTTCAAGCTTCAGTGTTTAATACAACCCGACTGTTTCCATCATACTCGTGACTTTCAACAGTTTTCTGCTCCTTTCTGCCTTTATATCTCTCGCGAATAGTTCTAATGGTGTAAAATTAATGTTGTCGTTAGTGTAAGAGTAATGTGCGTTAAACTGTATAAGTGTGTCCTGCGGACACACGGAATTCGATGGTCTAGTTCGGAACTTTGGAGTTAACAGGGGGTCAGAGCAGTACGGTATGGTCACGTCACGATGCGGCCGCAGGCTAGTTTGACCTCATGTATTGAACCCCGGTCAGCAGGAGTGTCCAAATAATGCATTTATCATACGAATCTAATGCTAACATCTCATGATAAAAGAACTGTGCTGACTGCGTGAAGCACTAGCAAAAAGATAAGAAAAAGTCATCATAAGTACGTTTATTCTAGAATATAGTATTGTAGTAATGACCGTCTGGAAGGTTTTCAGACTTTTATACTTAAGTGTCGTCATCCCGTTGTGACATTCGGCACATGCAGTTAACTCAGTTTTAACAGATACAAACGTAAATTCGATTATTCATGTACTCGGTCCTTACATGTATGAATTACACTTTAAGAGACACATCATTGCTTCTCACTACGGAAAGAGAGTAACAAAAGGCGAGTTCAGTAACTACTTGGAAGAAGGAAGCAGCTTGTTTAAAGGTACTTTTCCAGCATTCGTCGTGAGAAACCGAAGGAAACCACGATCAGCTTATTACTAAAGGTGGATAGTAATCCGAGGAAGCTTTAAAACTGTTCTCTTTTAAAACATATTACAGCTAGCTTTAGCGTCTCATTACATAACAGGAAATCTCGTGGTTTTAAGCACAGAATATTGGACGTTAATGTAAGCTGACAGCATTTCCCTTGCTTACGGACGCTAGATCATCTGGCAAACGAACATGTTTGTCAATAAATGTGACCGAGTCGACATAACAAAGGAACAAATATCTCTTTCCGTATAGTCATATCTACTTCTGTTGATTTTGACTGATATACAAGTGCGACAAATTGTGTCCACATTTTTACATGTATTCAGTGCAATTAATATTGCTGGATGGATAGAATTTAATGTTCTCATTGCGATAACAATAACAACAACAGTGCACCGGGATACGCATCATTTACACGTTAGTGGCAAGTACACTACCTGTTTTAACATTAAACTGTGCATTTTGACACGCCGTGTTATATGTTTCGTATGGTTTTGCAACAAAGGCTGAATATATCCCTAAACAGAAACAACAATTTGGTTTCGATATTTAAATGCACATTATTTTCTGTGCGGCAGAAACAAAATGTGTGTATGTGATTTAGATCAACTGATAAAAAACATTATCAGAAGTTCCTTTTAATACAGCCCTCAAAATAAAAACGTTGGACCCAAATACTCAACATTTTCCCCCTTTCTGCATAACCAGTCAACTTTCCATCACCCGATCTCCTTCACTTCCCAAACTTCTGCACAGCCTTCAGCCTACCTGTACCAGAAGGACGACCGGGGACAAACTGTACAACTCCAGATCAGTATATCATCTATCTCCCGCCTATGTGGTGTCGCTCACCAAAACACCTTACTTCTTCTTCTTCTTCTTCTTCTTCTTCTTCTCCTCCTCCTCCTTCTTCTCCTTCTTCTTCTTCTTCTTCTTCTTCTTCTTCTTTAGTCAGTCAGTCTTTAGCGTTGTCATCAGAGGGTTAATTTGACACCGTACAAAGTTAAAGACGAACAAGGCCGTTAAACGAAACAAGACCCAGTCGATTAGGAAGTGAAGGATTTCACAGTAGCTAAAGTTTACGTACGTCAATGATCACCACAGTCATGCTAGAGATGATGACGAGAATCCAGACCATCTACGGGAACTCCACATACGTTAGTAGGGCGGTGCTAAGAATCTGCAATGATCACAAGTGAGCAGCAAAGGTGGGACATGTCTCCTTACAGCAGAGTTGTTACACCCCTACAGAACCACCCACACATCGCAGGGTGAGGGTAACTAAATTACTAATGAAGACATCAAACATCTCGAGACGTATTACGACAATAACCAGCTGTGTGGCGTGCAGCGTGGTGATTAGGCGCCCTCACATCGCCCGCGAGCTCTAAGCTTCGTTCGTAGCTTGGTAATTGTAAACAACTCTTCACCCCAGAAAGAGCTTTCTCTGGCTTCAAACAGAGAAAATATCCAATTGAATTCGTTTCTCTTTCTGAACTGTTCATTCCGTACTCATAGATTAGGTACACCTGAATTACAAAGACAGTCAAAAATCATTCATTTCTTCCGCAAAAATTAATTCAGTATCATATAAACTGGTTACAAAAGGCAGAAAATATTCAGAACATAGCGTGACTTGGATACCGAAAAAGCTCTACCAGACGGTAATGCTATTAACTTCTATCCGAAAGGACATCGATAAGGATGTGCCACGTATGGGCAGAAGAGAAATGCATACAGAAATTTGTTGGGGAAACCCGAAAGAATAAAATCATATTTGAGACCTAGGTGTAGATGGGAGGACAATATTGAAAACGATTTTAAAGAAACAGGACGGGAGTTTCTTGTCTGAATTTATCTGATTCAAAACAGGGACAACTGGCTGGCAGGCGTGAACACGGTAACGAACCTTCTCTTTCCATACCATGAGGGAAATTTCTTGATTAGCTGATGAATTATCAGTTTTTCCAGAAGTACTCTGCCCCGGGGAGTTACTTAGTTAGTCAGTCAGTCAGTCCGTCAGTCAGTATTTGGTTATGTAGGTATGAAGGTAATATACTAAAAACACTAATGCAAAATCGACTAATTGAAAACACCAGGCATAAGTCTACAATGATTCTTCTTTCATTCAAGTCGCCAAAAACGAAGTGGAACTTTGAATCTTTAGGTGCAACTTTCCTGCTGTGCCCAGTCAAATATATACATTCAAACCACCGTCGCTCACAACACAACTTGCAGATTTGCACGTTACTAGTTTCGGCTATCGACTTAAGCCATCATCAGACCTATTCCTTACCAACAGGCATACAAAAAGTGTACCTTCATATGGGGTTAAGATCTCTTTCCCTTACAGTATAGGCCTACGCCATAAAAACTGATGTTAAAATACATAACCGTTGCGTAATATTATAGGATGAGTATTAAAACTACAGTTTTAAATATAGACGGTAGGCAGTTTATATTGATACATAAAGCACACTTCAGTCTAGTATTTCCACGGCACTGGAACCATCGACTTATTCTAAAGCGAGTTAATCCGACGTACATTACAATTTTAACTTAATGTGTATAATACTCCACGCACTTTTCTAAAAATAGTGTTCATCCTCTACCTATAAGTTTCGTTTGGACATCGGCGTCTGTAAACCTTTGACTGATAAATTGGAAAATGTGAGAAAGGAAGCATTAGTAACCTACATAAAGTAACTATGCCGAAATTTTCCTGGAGAAGCTATGGACAACTGCTAAAACTGTAAAAGCCATTCCCCGACGGAGAACAAAAACAAAACTTTACCGTCCATCTATGTACACAGCGTTAACAATTTGTTTACAATGCTCTCAATGCGGTATATTCTACAGCGCAAGTAAAGAACGCAAATCCTGGAACAAGGTTGACACGAATAGCTTTTATATTGTCGTATTTCTTCCGGAATTTGGCATTATGAACGTGCAATGCCTCATTTCCGAGAATCAAAAAAACTTTCAATATATGATATCGTATTTCTGATACTCACAGACGCCAGAGTGACATCATGAGAGTACTGCCTGACGTCTTCAACACTCCTGCTGCTGTTATTCCAGACGGCGTCACGTCGTCGCTTCAACTCTGACGCTGACAAAGACGATCGCTCAAGCTCCGACTCCTAAAAATTAGGAAATAAATAATAAGAAATAAACTTTGAAAACGTTAGGAGATAAGGACTTCAAGATCTCCCATCAAAACAACACACCTTTTCAATACCTGCAATATGTAATTCTACCACCGAATGACCCTGCTACATTTCGATTCTATTTACATTCTCAAAACTTACTTTCAAAACATTTGCAATGAAAATGCAACTGCAATATTTGCCAAAACATAAGGCAATTTCCATCACATTATAAGGCCTAACAACGAGACCCAGTTTAACCAGCCAACCAACCAATCAACCAACCAACCAACCAACCAACCACCTAACCAAAGAACCAATCAACCAAATAAATAAATAAATACAGGCTATATTACAAAACGCACACTGGTTCTACAAAACTTTAAGAACAAATTATAAAACATGTATGATTATTATGATTACCTGCACTTGTCTCGAAAAGTTGGTAGGGCGATCAAATCTGTGAAGGTTATGGGTTGGGCTCCTAGCACGCAAACGAGCGAAGCGAAGTTTGAACTGGGAAGCCTCAATAAAAGTCACCACTTAGGCGAAAATTGCGTAGATGTGTGGAACATATGAAAACGTCTTAAAAGAAATGGCATTTGAGAGTGTCGATTGGATTTATCAGGCTCAGGGTAGGGACCAGTGGCGAGTTATTGTAAACACGATAACAAACGTACGTTAACATAAAGAGTCAGACATTTCTGCTGTATTCAGAAAGGGAGATCTGCTCCCTGTATCTAGTTAGGCAACAGACGTAACAATGTTCGCCACTTAGAACGTTGTTGCCTCAAAAACTTGACTGAAACGAGCAAACCAAAAGACATCCATATTCTGCACTTGATAGTTTACGATTCTAAATTAAAATCTCACATGTGCATCGAAAGACCTCGTGCCCTTTGTATCGAAAGCAGCCCCGGTTTCACACAAACCGTAATATAAATAAAACGCCGGGTAAATTGACTTATCAAATAGACGGGAGAACTTTATGAATCCCCTCTCCCCAATCTGTTTTTAAAACACTTTGATGTGTGCGTTAAAAAGAAAGATTGCAGTGTCTAACTCAGGGGTGGACACGGTTCAATATTTATTTCTCTACGTACTTGCTGTTTAATCGATCCCAGTGGCCGCGCGGTCTAAGGCGTGGGGCTGCGGCTGAGCGCTTGCTGGGATCGTGGGTTCGAATCCCACCGGGGGCATGGATGTTTGTCTCTTGTGAGTGCTTGTGTTGTCAGGTTTGTGTTGTCTCTGCGACGGGCCGAACACTCGTCCAGAGGAGTCCTACCGAGTGTGGTGTGTGCCTGAGTGTGATCAAGTGAAAATAAACCTCAACACCTACTGTGAGTAGGTAGAAGAGGTGAGGACTACGAAACGAAACTTGCTGTTTAATTTGTTCAGTGCTGACTCAGTTCCGATGGTTATTTGAGACTGTAACAAAATCTACAGGTTTAAACAAAACATTAAATTTCAAACAGCTTACCTTGACTCCGCTCCTTCGATGCTATTTGTACATGTGAACAGCTACATGACACTGCGTACCTCGCTCGAATTATTTTTAAATTAACCCTTTAAAGACGAAGCGTATCTGTTTTATATAAGGACTCAGTGCGTACCGCGCTGTAAACACTCTCCACTTCGGTTATAAAAACCAGTCTCTTAATGTTTTATAAGGCAAAAGTTGCTGTTTGTTCTGAGATCCGTACAAAACACATAAACGCAATGTGGGCACCACGCAGAATTTTTTAATGTTAAACCTGGTGGTACGTAAAATTACCGCTAGGCTTTAAAAGGTTAACAGTATTCGAATAACGCGATTAAAACTGGCGGTTATTCGCCGGCTTACGATCGCGCGGAAGACCGGGATCAGTCCCTGGGCTATCCAGGTGGGATTTGCGGTGTACAAAGTGACACTAACGCAGGTTGTCTCGGAGTACTTCGGGTTTCCACTGCAAGTATAATTCCATCAATGTTCCATATTTACATACATCCATCTACAAGCGACGCTGTATAATATTAACTTACAACAACACTAAATAAAACAATTTGGAAAACGGATTATTCCTTATGCAACGAGCGTTTTAAAAATTCTTACTTAATGCTTGTAACTAGGTGTACCTTTTTATGTAAAAGGCTAGCTCTTGTTATTCTGTCATGATGTAGAAACGACTTACGAATAGGAGCAGGCTATGTCAGCAATAAATGGCAGTGAAATGTGGGTTTAGTCAGTATTACAACGTCCAACTTTGCGGAATAGCCTATATGGCTTCCAATAGGCACTAATCAACATTCATGCCTATTATTATCCTACTAAGCAGAGTCTATTCTCTTTGTGTAACTGCAGCTGTCCTTCCAGACGTTCTAACGTTTACAGAGTACGTATTCGGCAAACACAGCGCGACTGGGTACGACTTCAACTCTCGTATCAAATTTACGTTGAAAGTCCAACGGATTTTATGCTAGTACTATGGTTGTGCCGATCCCAATGGCCGCACGGTCTAAGGCGTGGGTCTCCAGCCGCTCGCTTGTCGGGACTGCGGGTTCGAATCCCGCTGGGGGCAGAAATATCTGCCTCTTGTGAGTGTTGTGTTTTGTCCGGTAGAGGTGACTAAGTCGGCCTGATCACTCGTCCAGAGGAGTCTTACCAAGTGTGGTGTTTCTAATTGAGTGTGATCGTGAAGTGTCGATAATGATGAGGCCCTGGCCCACTAGAGACTGTTGTGTCACGGGGGGTGGAGGGGGGTTATCACTTCTTGGACTCATATTCTGCCCACACCTTTAATACGTCTATAAGCAATATCAACAGTAACAGATGCAAATGCTGTCTCAGTGACCCACGAACATTTTGCAGTATAAGAATTAAAATCTGAACATTTTTCACTCACAACTACATTTTTATTGCAAGAAGGAAGAATGTGTCATCATACGTCTTGCTTTAACTTAACAGCGCTGTGGTAAGTCTTGTTTAGAATAAATTATATATGTTCAGATCACACCAGAAATGGCTATATGGTTGGCTAGCGACAAAAGAGCGGGTTACACACCTACTTGCGATAAATTTACCTTAATATTCTCCTAGCAACCACAAGGAAGAAAACAGGAAAACCTGATTTATCAAATATCTGTAGTGCACGGAATATTTTTAATTAATTTGTACACTGTATATTAGTTACAAGCCCGCCCAGATTCTGTTTAATAAAATTTAATTATTGCAGTAATTCTTATTAATTATGTAAAAACCCAAAACGTTGGTCAAATTTAGGCCTGACGAACTCTGAGATTACTGACAGCTTAACCTGCATGTTCCTTTATGGCTTATGCGAAATGCTTCAAATAGGTTAAGGTGGATGTCTCTATGCATAACAGATGTGGGGTGTTCGAGTTGTAGTTGTGGCTATTCATAAGGGAGGGCGTGAATGATTAGCTCCCTATTACAGCAGCTGTACACCCGAGGAAAGGGTTTACAGTCCCCAAGTGTAAGTGGTTGATTGGGTTTCACAGCTGGCCCACGCTTGGCGGTGAAGTGAATATTTGCTGCTTTGGCCGGGAATCGACCTCGAGTTTTCAGTCAAACGCACAACCAATAACTGGCAGGGCTCATGAGTGACACATATGAGGACAGTTTGATTTTAACATATATATCAGACATCACTCTTACCATCATCATCATCATCATCATCATCATCGTCGTCGTCGTCGTCGTCGTCGTCGTCGTCGTCCTTCACAATACAAACACCTGACCTACTTCTCTAACCCTACACATTTACAAATCTGAACTGACCAGCCCATAACTTGTTCGCTAATAAATACGGAAGCGCTACGCAAATTTCTATACAATTGTGTCCTTATTTATTTAGCCGGAATCTAATGTAAAAATTTTCCTTTACAGATTCAGACATGTTGTTTATAGTTCTTTCAATATTTCTGCAAAAGTTAGAGTTGCCATCTTCAGGGTAAATGTCACGAACAGGAAAGGTAACTGAAGTTATGACTGACAGATGGACGGATTCAACAAACAACGTGGGTCAAACCGGAAAACAGATCTTAATATTTTACACACAGAGGATAAATTAGAGGCTTCCACAATTTTCCGCAAGTGGGGTCGAGACCGATTCAAGCTAGACTTCTGTAATAGCTTTTATTAGAAAGCAGAATATAAGAATATACGTAATTGTAAACCGAGAAAGTTGAAGGATGATATTTTAAGAGGTTTTAAAGGCTGTTTCTATTATCGTGCTAAATAAAACAAAACAGAAAAAAATTTAATATATTTAATGCATCTATCCAATATGTAAAACGCTTCAGCCCGACATGGGCACCCTTGGAGTAAGAGGTGTCGGTTATCAGTTCTATGAATTTCGTATTAATATGCGCTAGGCGTCACAGCAGAAAATAGTATATAATGCAGTAAAATGTTTTATTGTATCGGTGTGTATTTTAGAAGTTAATAAAAGTACGTAAATTTGTACATTAAGACGTTTAGTTGGTCATAAGCTGTGGGCTCCTGCTCACATAAAAAGGCACCCCCTTGGTGTTTACATTAGGGTCCCACACCGAGAGTTCCTGGCTCACTAGGTGAAAGTCATAAAATTTTTTTACTCCCCTCAACGGAATTTGCATTTCCTTAATGGAGTACAGTACCAGCGTTGTTGTTATTTAATGACACTGCGTGTTGTGTCCCACAATTTTACTGTGATTTTATACAGACTGTACACTTAGTGAGAGCTGTAACGAGAAGTTCCATGAAGAACCGCAGGACATCTGCATCTCTTCGAATGCAACGAAGGATAAAATTAAATTAATATTTATACAGAGATGACGCTCATTTTAAATTTGAGGCCGCGTAGTTTAGTGGGTATGTACTAAAATTTCGGAGATATTTAATGCCTCCATCTTCAAGGAATGTGTGTAAGCCACGCTGAAAAGGACTTCCACTATCCCCAGTCCTGACCCCACTTCCCTATATCCGGACGTCTGTGATTACTTTACAACTCTGAATACAGGACACAAGACTTTTCCGAAGCCAAGTATATGGTGTAGCAACCCAGAAGAAAGTAAAGAAATTTAAAAAGAATATATACGTTTTAGAGCAGCCTTATCCCACCAGGGTTCCGCGAAAGCACCGGCTTCGGAAGAAAAATATGTAGGCCTACGCGTTTCGCGAGAAATCGTGTAACAAAATACAGTACATCAAAATTGGAAAGTTTGAAATACTGGGAAAGTTACAACTATCTCTCGAAAGTTACAACTATCTCTCGAAAGTTACAACTATCTCTCGAAAGACAGCAAAAAGGCTTTACCTTTCTATCTCATAACGTAACCTGACTTATACATAGCAGCTCTTTACAAATACATTTTCTTGACAGTAATTTAGCAGTAACTGAATTGCGCTAACCGGCACCAGCTTTTTCTGGCTTGTGTTTTCAAAAGTATGGTTTTCTCGGCATATGAAAAATTATTTTGGAGGTTCCTCCATGGAAGAAATGTTGGGAAACAGTGGTTTATAGACACATCTCTGTACACAAGCAAGCGGGGTAGCGTAGTAGTTATATCGGGCTATGGAACGGACGGTCCGGCGTTACATTACCTGCACAGGAAAGAGACTTTTCTCTTCTCCAAGAACCCGCTGGGATCGTATTCGGTGTCTAAAGACTGTTGTTTCCTCCGAGAAAAACGGCCAGGACATAAACCTGACCACTCCTTTCTACCTACTGCCAACTTAAAGATGTATGGAGTTGCACTTTCCACTTAATCCTAGACATTCATGGCGACTACACAGATGACTTTGCCACAGCATTCCTGCACATAACTATCCAGACTGTGACATACCCTTAAAAAAAGAACGAATCAGTGCTGGTAGCCACTTTTACGTACTTCTGCAAAACAAAAATTAAAAAATATTTACTATTTTCCGCAGTATGCCCACCGCTTCTTTTCTGACGTCCCTCCTAGTTTCCCTTCTACCTGCCTGAACACTGACTTCCATCCCATCTGTCACAAATCGAATTTCGAACGCCATATGCAGCAGTTTGCTGTGGCCTACAAAAAGGCAAAGAATTACAAAAGATTCCACTAGATCCTCTTCTTCTTTCTTTTCAAACGAAAATCGTACATAATAAAACATAACGGTTACCGAAATTATGGCGACCCATTTGTGTCATATACAGGAGGGTGGATTAAACAGGTAAAGAACTGGGGCAAGCTCAAATTATCGACCGACAGCGATCAAGATCAGTCTGCAGGTATCAAGTTCCAAAAGAAACGGGAGTGATTACGAAAGATGATAATGGAAACAACAGGAAGGTAACAGTAGTAGAGGAAATGGAACTGGAAGTGGAAATGTAGGTCAGTAGACACAGCATTCATTGAATAATAATAATAATAATAATAATAATAATAATAATAATAATAACAAATAGTAAGCGCGGAATAGCAGCGACATTGTACACATTAGAAACATGGTTTGTTTCAGGTACATAAGTGTGAATAACCTGCATAAAGAAGATAATGTAATAATAATAATAATAATAATAATAATAAACTACAGAAAACAGCCATATTGGGTACAGCACACATACTGCAGAAAGTACTAATGTTGAAGCAAAAAAGAGTTTAATATTGAAGACAACGTTGTATGCACCATGAATAGTAAGCGCGGAATAGCTGCGACACTGTATACCCTAGAAGCATGGTTTGTAGCAGGTATGTAAGTGCGAATACCCTGCATAAAGGAGATAAAATGATGATGATGATGATGATAAGCTTCCGGCCTGCGCATGCCCGCGCGCGCGTTTGTGTGTGTAACCAGCAGCAAAGCAACTAGGTAACTCCACGGAGCAGAAACCTTACTGAACAGTTAACAGTTCGGCCAATGAATTTATTTCTCGCCTTCCGCAAGACCTAGTTACATGCCCTATTCTGATCCGCGTAAATCTGGTCCATTTCCTTGGGTCCTGGTTCATTTTGGACCCATTATAATATTAATTCTCCACCTACTCTTCCGTCTTAAAAAGTGGCCTGTCTTCTTCAGACTGATCCACCAAAACTTTACATGTATTTCTCTTCTATCCTACACGTGCAAATGCGCAGCGCATCTTATCCTCCTTGATTTCATTACCGCACTCACAAGCGCCCTCCACCTGTCCCTGTCCTCAGCCAGATCAATCCAGGCCATAACTCCCGATATCGCCTCTCGAAGATCCATTTTAATATTATCCCCCAACAATGCCTAGGTCGTCCAAGTGGTCTCCATCCCTGAAGTCTCCCCACGAAAACCCTGTATGCACATCTTCTGTCTCCCACACATGCCACAAGTTTTCGTGACGGGGAAGCTCAATTTGTTGTCTTCAGCGTTGTGAAAGCGTGCAATCTCGTAGGTGCAAAGCAACGTTTCGGAGAATAAGAATGCCGGGCAGATACGTACGACGGCAAGAAGGCATGTGCTCCCTCCTAGCCCTCTTTTCCGTGGCTATGATTTTATACAGTAGACAGTGATGCCGCCTGACCGGCTATCAAAAATAAGGTTTATCGAGGTTTGCCCCTGTCTCGCCACACATTTCCACACATTTGTCTTCACAACGCAGTGCTTTTGTATGGAAACAAATTCGATATTATGATTTTCTACGAAGTGAGGCAGTATAGTTTAGTAGAAGGCACCAACGCCACTAAAGAAAAGTATGTTTTCATCTTCGAAGTAGAAATTCTTCTTCATTTAACACGGAGACAGCAGTATTTTCTTTACAAACGTTGGCACACGTGTACTATATTACACGGTGTCACAAGT
Organism: Coptotermes formosanus; assembly: GCA_013340265.1. Taxonomy (NCBI): domain Eukaryota; kingdom Metazoa; phylum Arthropoda; class Insecta; order Blattodea; family Rhinotermitidae; genus Coptotermes; species Coptotermes formosanus. The sequence continues at coordinate 204,883 of BLKM01000505.1, forward strand.
GAGGAGGCCGAGATACTGACCACTCGGCAGCAGTCGTTCTGAATTCCTTCGACTGAACTTAGCGCAGTTAATAAGGGTCATTTTCTTTCTGCTGAGCTAAGTACAGGCAAAGTTTATCCTGTGCATAATATGAAGGCATTTGGGGGGGGGGGGAGGTACAGCTCCATTCATTCTTAAACTCGCCAACAGATACAGGTGAGTGGTCAGCTTCATAGCACGGCCGTTTAACCCCGGGGAAAGCATCTCGAGTAATCTTTGGGTAAGGGGCTGGGTGGGACCCAGAACTTCGGAGAGGAGAAAAATCTTTTGACCCTGCCGAGAATTGCGCCGCAGTTTATTAGTTACTTAGTCTCCGGACTAGTCTTTTTATTGTGATGCATATACAAAATATGATTCTTTAATATTCTAACCAAAATTGATTTATTTATTTATTTATTTATTCATTCATTCATTTTGGCTTTTTAACGTCGCCGTAAAAGCTCACACTGTATAGAGCCAAACGTTTACAGGATCAGAGAAAAATCAATTGGAGACGAGGCGGCTGTTTGTGACATGCTAAGTAAAACTATGAAAAACACAGGATAGTGCAGTGTCAAGACCGATATTCTAGCCTGGCACCATGAGAAGTGTTACCGTTTTAGACAATTACCCGTGTCTTGAAGCCTGAACATAGGGGTAGCTTGTTCGTCCAGCGTGAGTACGAGTCTTATCACATTATGTTGTGTCAGTTCCCATAACACTTACTGCGGAGTGGCAGCCCTGTCTGTCCTATAGGGACAGCCACATGTATTAGACCCGATGTACAAATACAAACAACAAGCATGCTGTGCATTACTTCCTTAAGATGATACAGACTTACAGATCTCGATCTCTTCCAGGCATGGGCAGCAACAGAATCACACATTTTGAAAGCATAAAATTCACAAAATTCCAGCAGAAATTTTCGATGTATCGTACACGGCAGTTTTACACTACAACCACCAGAGTCACCGAAAACAAAGCACAAGAGTTTCTTATCGAAAACTGTCGGCCTACTTTCAGTAAGAACTTAAACCGATTTACATCTGTTGGTGTCTAATAAAGACAGAAGGATTCACACACAATATACATGAAGCAAACTAATAATTAGGAAAAATTGTCGGGATGTGCATATGAGAACACAGCAACGCTTCGCTTCTTACACACCAACTGCCCCTAGAGGTGCAGATTGTGACGTCACACACCACCACCCCTCCTAATATCGGGTACTCCCATAACCTTCCGTACGGAAATACGAAGTACTGCTGTACCGTAAAAAGTTCAGCACACGCCAGGTGCAGTTAGTCCGGTCTGTCATTTTACTTCCTTTTCGCGATTATGGACTAAATTATGTGACAAGGAGAATAACACACGCAGAGTAACTAGGAATACGCTTAGGGAAATGAGAAATACATGAAAAGTTTTGCAATGGCGAATTCTGGTCCAGAACTCAGGCCTACCGGAAGGCACAGTAGACCGTTCCGCTAGACCTCACCTCCGGATCAGGGCTTCCGATTGTAATTTTGGTCAAAAAATCAGAACGACAGATATTACTCGGGGGACAGGGCACAGATGTCAAATATTTAAATTCGTGAAAAGTGGTAAACAATCTGCAGTTGTTTAAACTGGCTCATAACTAGGCGCAAGTAGGGACCACACTGGGATTGGCTTTGAAAGACTAAAAGATTACTGACAAATGTCTTATCAGGTCGCAAATATACCTGCCGAGATTCAAACCAAGTACATTAAGAATATAAACCTGAAATACCACTGCGTACCTTGAAATTAAAGCCTCGGGTTCATAGAAATATATGTGACAATGTAGAGTGGAAATTCTTGAAACTTCCGTTTTAATTTTGCTAAAATAAATATTTTTTCAGGCGGGTTCTAAAGATCCACGCGGCGGCCCATCCAACGTCCATCGGAAATCGTGTCCCTGGCTGTATATGGGGAATGCTGGAATAGGCATGAGATACACAGAGAGAAATAACAGAGGCAAAGGAACTCCGTAGTTCGGAACATTCATCAGAATAGTCAACTAGCTTAGGACAGAACCCAATCCTATGATGCTGAAAAGACGAAAATGAATTTTTAGGTTCCATAAACAATGAAGAGTTTTGAATATCAGTTAATCAAGAAGCTCAAGCAGGGATTTCATACAGGGGTGACAATGTACCACGTCATACAGGGCTCAAAATTACATGTTGACATGAACTGGAAACCTCAGAAATCACGTAGAACAAAGAAGTACAAGATCACATCCAACACAGACTTTTGTAATAACGGGGATGGGCGATGGTTAATTATGATTAATGTGCCGTAGTGATTGTTTGAATTTACCGACTACAACTTCACATATAAGAAAATTTACGTCTAGTTTGACAAAAATACGGATTCGTCATTGAATGGTTTATTACGCAACTGTACCAGGAAGCGGTTACGAAGTGGAGGGCAGGGTGGGAGTTAGAAGGGGTGCATGGGGAGGCCATCTGACCCCATACCCCCAGACCCAGCAGCTGGCTAGTAGACACTGTCGGGCGTGTGGCCGACGTGTGCCCCCTCCCCTCAGACAGCTGCTGCCGTATAGACATAAAACTCTCTATAAATCGTAGAAAAGGGGTACAAGTATCGACATAAGCACAGCGATTTATTGTCGCTCAAAGACAGTCCAGATAAGCTTAATATCTGGGGTGGTCACAGCTGCTCGTCGCCAATTATTTGTTATCCGCCATATGTACAAAGCACGTAAAAAGAAGGAAAAAAATGGAAGGCAGGCTATTTGCCTTGCAATATTTCACTTCCGAAAGAACTACTTTTAACACTTTATTTAATAAGCTATAAATTTGCTGCTTAATTAACAACATACTACTAACAAAGTGAATTCAAGCACAGATTCCTTCCGAAATTGATCAGAATGAAGTATATTTCAGTGGAGTCTTTGCAGCTTCATAGGTTCAAACATACTTATGTAACTAATCAATCGTATTCAGACGTGTAATGGGGGGGGGGGGGGTGCACGGGAGCTTTAGAGTTTTATTAACATTACATATCTAAGGAAAATTGTATCCGACTCAATACAAAATAAAAGTCAATTTCTTTCACACAGAAGTTTTCAAACATATTCTTTAAGTTCCGACCATAATCATGAACTTACTGCTATATTTATAAATATTTAAGAGGAAGTCAATAAGACTAGAGACACTATTACACACACACACACACACACACACAGACAGACAAATACATGTTACTTTTCATTTTCTTAATACAGGACAACATGACATTTAGAACAGCACCAATTAGCACTACCGCCAGAAGGGTTATTCGAAAGAAGTTAGAGTACGTTCCATCTGAAAGAGCGTCGTATCCCAGAACTAATATACTAAGTTCCAACAAAAAAGTGTCATATCACAGAAAAAATACTGCATTACGTTCCAACTGGGTATCATATCCCAGAAGAATTATTACCTACGTTGCAAATGATTGCCATATTTCAGAAGAACTATTACAGTACGTTCCAACTGAAACAGTGTCATATCCCAGAAGAACAGAAAACATGTCGTATTCCAGAACTAGTACAGAACGTTATAACTGAAACAGTGCCATATCCCAGAAGAACAGAAAACATGCATTCCAGAACTATTACAGAACGTTATAACTGAAACAGTGTCATATCCCAGAAGAACAGAAAACATGTCGTATTCCAGAACTATTACAGCACGTTGTAACTGAAACAGTGTCATATCCCAGAAGAACAGAAAACATGTCGTATTCCAGAACTATTACAGAACGTTATAACTGAAACAGTGTCATATCTCAGAAGAACAGAAGGCATGTCGTATTCAAGAACTATTACAGAACGTTATAACTGACAGTGCGTCATATTCCATAAGAAATACTGCAGTACGTTCCCTGAAAAAAGTGTCATACCCCAGAAGCAATATATGTTAATTTTAAAATAGGATTACGTGTATTGCAAACCGAGCTACTTTCCTGCTTTGTGAAACCCTACTGTTACATGTATAAATGCCACTTATACTGCACAAGCTATGTAAACGGCGTGTCATTTTAAACATTTCACGATCAGTGGCTATTTCTTGTAACATCTCTTTGACATCAAAAAAATCCGCAATTTGCCCACACACTATGCTCTTACTTTTGTGCTCCGCATGTTTCTTACCACATATACCGACCCTGTCCTAAATAACATTAACCGACTGCCCTTCACAGTGGAGACTGTCAATGCTTACTGTGCGGTAGGAAATGAATCCGCAAATACAATCGAGATTAATTTTTATCTTCAAAGTGTTAAAGTACGCATGAGTTTACCCATTCCTATCACAAGCTTTTTAGCCACACATCTGTAAAATAAAAAAGTCATCAAACTTCCTATGGTTCATTTGACGACGCTACCTCCCTATACAGATTCCACGGTAGAATGACTGGTAAATGATCATGTGGGTAGGATTTGGAAGGTTGTGGCACTGGCCTAGTCTAGGTACTATGGCGGCATTTTTCTGGAAGTACTAAGGAAAACCATGAATATCCTCAGTCAGTATAGCCGCTGTCCGTCACAAATTTGAACCGAGCACCTTTTAAATAGAATTCTAGTGCATTCGCGCTGTACCATCCTACTCGGTGTAGCATTAGGCAGCTGTAAGCCAGTCAGAAGTAGACAGTTCTAGCATAAGCAGAACTCACAGCATTTCCATCCTGCATGTGCACAACACAGTAAACAACACGTGATGGACTGGGAACGTTGTGGAGAGGTTTTGTACTTACAACAAAAACACTGTATAGCAGCTGTTTCGATACGTGATATCAGGCATCGCGAGATGCGACCGGAAGTACAAGCTGCGATGTGTACAGTCTCAACAAAATGTAGTCTGGAAGCCACATTCTCTACCAACGCAGAATAACAAAGTGTTTTTACCACCACGCAGCAGCAAGCCTATTCAGAAGCTAACATTTCCTAAGTCAGTCAAGAGTTTTTCCACATTCTACGAGGCCCGAGGATTTACTGTCGTGTTGCAAGAGTCTTCCAACTTTCTTAGACTTCTCTGAAGATGGAGGCGATAAACTCCTCCGAAACTTTGGTATCGACTAGTATATAACATTACATTTGGCGTCATTTCACAGAAATGGCAACTTTTAAGCAGCACTGCCAACAGAATCACAGATATTGCAAGGGCAGTAATTTCACTGAACGCCATCGATAATTCTGTGGGGTACATTATAGAGTACAGCTTTACCAATCTTATCGCTTCTGTTAAGGCTTTAATGCACCTCTTTCTTGGTACTGCTTACGTTATCTTCATGTACTTTGCTATCTTTGTTAATATTCTTCTTATTATTCTTCTCATCACTGTCGTCGCCGGTGCAGTGAATATCCTACGGGCTGGACGAAAGAGAATGTGTGGTTCGAATCCCGGTAGGAAATAAATATTTCTCTTCTCCTAACGATCCATTCCTCCTCTGGAGGCTATCCAGTCTTCCACTCAGTGGGTGTTGGAAGCAAAGCCGCTGGGCTTTGAAGTTGACCACTTACGTCTTTCTAGTGCCGAGATTAAGAATGTGTGGAGCTACACATCCACTTTCACATATTCCCTCCCTGCATGCCTAAGAATATGGCTATCATCTTCCGTGAGTCACTGTTATACAATCTTGGTTAAAGTGGTACAAATATACTCTCTTCTGGAATGTAAAGCATGTGGTTGTCACCAACGTTTCGTAGGAACATGGCGTCTCCCGCTTCAGGGATGCAGAGTAAATCGTTCACGAAATGAAGGTAAATGTTACAGGATGGGAGGAGAGAAATTGGGGCAGCAGGCGACAAGGGACAATTAGATTTTGACGAAAATAGGTGAAAGAGGCAATCTCAAAACTTACCGTTCGTATCCCAAAAGACCATTTAGAGTTGCTCAGATCTCGCGCCTAATTCATGTTCTTTAAAGCCAAAGAATTCTATGTTGGTAGCCAATAACAAATGCTAGAAGGCTCATTATTTTGTTGGGATGCTAATGGCATAGATAACAATACGATAAAACGTAACAATTAGAAAGACAGCAGTAAAATTGCGGCGATAGAATACCCTAATATTGATGGTTAGGAATCTTTACAATGCAATGCCAGTTACGCATGAAGCTAGCACTCCTATTCTATGAATTATTCATGAGCTTTATCAATTGGAACAATTTGTTATCAATACAGGCGATCTCACATGCGAAAAACAAAGCTAACAAGTTGAATCAGATAAACCTCATATGGCGTCTGGTTTGATTAGAGTTATATGAACATTTGATAGGTAGGGTTTTTTACTTGATGGAGGCACATTTCTTTGTTCGTAGAAGAAGTTCCCTGAATCCTTTTGCTACAACCACGTCAACTTGTCTTACGTATTCAGAGCCACTCACGGTTCATTGGATGAGAGGCATTAACCCTTGCAAGATGTGTTTAATTTAACACCCTTTCTTTTCTTCATCCACTCACAGCAAGTGAAATTTAGTTTTAAATTCTAAAACACTCAAAAGACGCAGTAACAGAAGTAATTATACATTTTACTGGAATTTCATATGTAAGAAATTTCAGACCACGTGAAACACTATTACATAGTAATATTTTTTACTTAAACTTATAAAGGTCCAAATAATTTTTCCACAAATTTTAGCCAAAACAATGAAGTCAGTTGCATTATTGCAAAAGAAAACCATAATTTCTTGAAAAATATGCACGTTTTCTTGTTGAAGTAATAGTGATGATGATGACGATAGACTTCGCCGTTCCAGAACACATAACATGCAAAAAAAAAAAACATGGAATGAAAAATGCAACAAATACAGAAACCTCGCAAATCGAAATAAAATTATGTGGAAGCAGACAACAGTACACGTTGTTTCAATTATATATCAGCTACGGGCATTAGGCCCTAGTCCGCCTGGTCTAGTCTGCAACAGCTCGAGCTACATCCCCATGTGTATATACAGATACAGAAGCCTGTTATACTCATTACCTGCGTAATGACAGCTCGAAAATTCTTGAATACTATTATACGAACATCGTGCAATACCTCGCTTTACACAGATACTAGCATCAACAATGTAGTCATTCTTGTTTATTATTATTATTATTATTATTATTATTATTATTATTATTGCACACAGAGGGCAAACAATAATGTCTTCTGCCGTCAATCCCACACATTGATCAGGGTTTTGGTTATATAACCTGCAACTGGCACATTTCTTCCTGTCTCTGCCAAAAGATCTAACACAAACTGACCAAAATTCAAGTACACGAGATAAAAGTGTAGAAATTTCCCTTTTTTCAACTCTAAGTAAATTCATATATTTATTAATATAGAATCTATGCACCTCTATTTAGTGCCGAGGTTAAGGACAAGTGTAGTTTTAACTCCTCTCCCTCATATGCCTTCATAACATGCACAGGGACAAACGAACTTTACGTTTGCTGTTCATGATGAGTAACTTAACACAAATTAGGTCGTAAAAGTTAAGATTACGCTGCTTGCTTTGCCCTTCTAATACTAAAATGGTGTTTGACAAAACGCTGTGCCACCGTAAAGACAGCCTTGCAGATGTTAGTGACGAAATTATACTGTTATCTGTTGACAGTGTGTAAAAGTCTGAGAGTCGCCATATTTACAGCATTGGCCACATCCCCTCAAACCATCTTCTTACTAAAAATTACCACCATAATCTTGTATTAACTTATTTTGCAATATTTTGCCATAGAATAATGGCGGTAGAAGAACGAAATCTGAGCAGACAGCAATGGTGGAATGATAGTGAAAGTTGAAAGCCAAAGGAAGTAGCGAATACATGTTTTATCAACCACCAACACTAATCTTCGCAACTGACAGCGTCGATACATAAAACACTGATCTCTGTCTCCGTCTAAACACAGTAATGAACTTTCGCGTTCCACAAAGGCTACAGTGATTTAGTCAGATAAGAACTTTCCTGACAGAGCTGTCGCTTTATCAACACCTTCAGGATTTTTTGCAAAGTGATACACATCACACGTACGTAACATGACAAGATTACTTACATGGTGAATGCCGGAGAAGACACTAGCATATTGGTCCTTTAATTAAAAGATTGATTTTTGTGTAGAATTTTGATTAATTTAATTATGAAATAAAATGCATATTATGCAAAAAACTGCACCACCTTTCACCTCTCTGCCGGCGCAGCTGAGTGGCCCATCCCGGCATTAGTCTACGGCGACTGATTAAAATCACAATATCGACGACAGCCAGGTCGGTAGATGAAGATGGCACAGTGTGGTCTGGTCTCGTAGAAACACTGCGGTAGTTAAACACAAGGAAACACAAACACAGAAAGCAGGGACTAATTGTACGGATCGGGAAGGAGTTTCTGTAATTATAAATATCCGTTTTAAGAGCAGCTGCCCTGCATGACCGTAGCCACCTGCTCTAAGGGGGGGGGGAGGCATGACCTGCTTAAAGACAACATCCGACGGCGATATGCAGGTATTCAGGCCTAGACCAGTATGATATGTGACTCCAGTTGTTGATAGTTTAGGTGAAACATGTCTAAAATTTATACAAAACTGTAGTCCATACGAAGAGTAAAACATTGTCACAACACAGTATGAAATATTTATGCAAAATTATTTTTGCAGAACATAACGAAGTCATGGAATTACTGGTCAGAATTACCGTCGAAGGGATTATGTGTCATGACGAAACACGAACAATGCCCGCACAGGCCTGGTTAGGCATTTAATCAGCTCTTCTATAATGACACAGCATGGAAATGAGTTGTGTTAGCAAAATGCCGGAAGAACACGTTGGGTCTTTTGTCAAGTCGACGTTGAATCGAGTGAGGACGCAGTATGTTTATACGGGCACGTTGCCACCAACAGGCCCAAGTCCTTTTTATGCCCATTTTCTGACTATTCCCTGCGCACCTGTCCTTTAGCCTGGACAGGACACGATCCTTGCGCCTGCCATAGATGCAAATGTCCAACTGCATAAAACACGAGTCTATCTTAAACCTACACTTTCCAACCCTGAAGATGGAGACGAAGTATTGCTTCGAAATGCCAGCAAAATAGCCCACTTCCACATGGTTTTAACATCTAAATAGACAGAGGATCGGCGTCGACACTTGTTCACTGTGAAAGCCTAAAATAAAGGTAAAGGTAAAGGTTCACCCTATAACAGGCCCTGAGGGCCCATGAGGGGGAGCAGAGGTATAGCTCTACCCATTCGTGAGCCTCGGCACGAGGAGGGGATGGGGTGGCTAGCCTCACGCCCCGGCCGCTTTACCCCCGGGAAAGAGACCCGGTACCCGTTGTACAGGAGGCTGGATGGGCCCCAGGGCCGGTCTGGACGGCTGCGGAAAATCTCGCCCCCACCCGGATTCGATCCCCGGACCGTCCAGCCCGTAGCGAGTCGCTATACCGACTACGCTATCCCGGCCCACGCCTAAAATCAATAAAAATCTATTATTCAAGCAACACAAGATCTAAAAATTTGCGTCTGTAAAAGTACTGGCAGTTCATGCATTACCTAGGCACGATGGTGTTGCGCGAGTACTCAGTGGGCGCTGTACACTCTTGATTTATCTAAAACAGACACTCTTTTTCTACAACGTGCACTTTGTCAGATGGTAGGTAGACAAAACGCGCTAAGTACTCGCAGGTTTCCTTTACCAAACAAGTATTATGAATTTCAACGTTGCATTTTATAAGTTTAATTATGAAATGTAAGTCAACCAATCTGTGCGTGCGCAGATTTGCACAATATCTGTGATGTCGTCATCAACGTTCAGAGTCTTGTTTTATTTCCGCCTGTGCTACGGTGTAAATATTTTTCGAACAGACAGCAGTGAAAATATATTACTCTAAAATTCACGTAACGTTGCTTAATTGATAATGCATTCCCAAATAAAGCATCAGAACAATGTTATTAGCAAAATTTTAAATAAACGTACAGTAAGAGAAATTTTTTCTTTCCACTTTAAATACTTCGATTACGAATAAGAATACGTTTATCCTTTCTCTGCCAGACAATGTTCTCTATAATTTTTTTACAGCTGCGCGGACCTGCTGCTGCTCTGAACAGAAAATTTTTTTACACGACCTGACGACTGCGCGGCACTTTAAGAAGTTTTTTATAATATGCATAATAAAAATATTTACAATGAATATTACAAAATTCCAGCTGCGCGGCAACAATTCAGAGCGCGGAAGAATTTCAGTTACTTCGCGGACGCGCACCGGCGCAGCTTAGAGGGAACATTGCTGCCAGATCTTCACTTTGACGTTCGAATAAGTGTGTTTACCTATAACCAGGGAATTACTATACTTGATACGGTGAAAAGCCAATTAAACAGGTATACATGCTCTTCTCCCGGTCTTTTCTTGATACAGTCTCAAGAATGAATCAATAGTTGTTTCAGATGCATATTTTATGGATATAACTGCCATAAATTTCGGAAACTTTCTAGTTAAAAAGAAAGTTTAATTTAGAATTACAAAACATCTTTATATTTCGAAGAGAAAGTTCTGATTACTTTAAAAATGTGTACTTTAAGCAAAACTGGCTTTTATGCTTGGTCTTCAGTATTCACAGTGTTTGTACATGCTTCGTGCTTTCCAGATTGGAAACTGATTCAATTTGTGATGTGCGATGCAGGCCCACGTCTGCTCCCCGTCTTCACAACACAAAACACAGCTCTTTGTTCCAAATGAAACTGTATTGTGGCCAAGATCAGAGAACATATATCTTCTGAAGTGACAGCAAATATTACCTTGTAATGAAACCGATCCCGTTGAGGAATTACTTTTGTTGTGTATCATCAAGGATACGTGACTGCCTTGTCGTCAACAACAAAAACAAGAAACATTAATGTAATGATAAAAATACTGCACCATATATCGATCCGGATATTACACTATCATCTTATATATTAAGTACATTCATGTATAATACATACGGAATGCTGTGCCATGTCACAGGCGGTAAGTAGCTGCTGTCTCACCGCAGAGACTGGATCATGTGGGATTTATGGCGAGTAAGGTGGTACTGGGACAGGTTTGCCTCTGTCACTATCATTTCACAAAAGCCCAATTTTAATATTTCATTTATCTACCACCGAAGCTACAAACCTTTGCAACTGACAGCGTCTTTAAATAAAACACTTGTCTCTCTCTCTCTCTCTCTCTCTCTCTCTCTCTCTCTCTCTCTCTCTCTCTCTACCACTCTGTGAAGAAATTGGAGAGATTTATCATGCTCCTGATTCATTGCTTTAACAAGCCCATCTGCTTTGAACAGAGTCTCTAATTCTCCTTTTTATGGACACAGACTTCTTCCATGTGTTTATTACTAACATGTAGTCTTCAATAGAAATTCCACCTCCTCCCCTGAATCCTACACATATCTATTAGACGCAACTTGACTTTTGCGATCCCCAAAAACTTAAATTTTTCTCTTTCTGTATCAGTTACAGGCCGATGTAGACATATAAAGTACAAAAAAATACTTTCACAATTCGTACTGCTATAAATAGACTAAGCACCTTCTCTCATACGGGCTAAGAGAAAGAATTTTAAAATACGTTTGAGATTCTCACGACGGTAACTATAAAGCAGAAAGCGTTCTGGGTTGTGAAGCCACACTGTGTGTTAGAAATTTGGAGGCGCTTTTATTCTTAACATGGAGCCAATAGGTTCCTCCGAAACGTCCGCATTTTCCTATCAGGCTACATGTCGTAATATTCCAGACAAAAATATTCTTTTATGTCACACCAAAACATAAAACCTGCTGGCTATAATAATCCTTGATGATTTCAGGCGATTCGCTAATAGATACCTTTGGGAGGTACAAAATCATATGCACAGATTCTATACCTATATTATTTATTAATAAAAGTAGACACAGACAGGGTGCTCTATCAACAACATCAGAAATGAAGTCTTTGTAACAATACTAATATACACGTCCTTTCGAACAGCTAATAATTTTCTTTTCAGAGAAGATATTTCGCTATCTTGAATACACGAAAACCCTTTCATATAAAAGCTCTGGCACATGAAAAGGGTAAAAGATAGGTCCATATCAGTCGAAAATAATTCAAATTCGGCCGCAGTAGCGGCAGCACTTAACATCCCCCTCTCCCTTCCCCCTCCACGTAACCATCATTTAAACTAGTATGGCATTAGAACAACCGTATAATAAATAGCATATAATCCTGGAACAATTATGACGAGATGTCGGTAGACAGTCGAATTTACACGGTAATGTATTTTCACAGAAGGAACATTGATTGATTGATTAATTGATTGAAACTCTCGTAACAATCAACTTCCGATGCTTTAATTAAATCTCAAAACACCCTTATCAGCAAGACATAAAAATGTCATCTACAGGAGCCATTAACTATCCGCTCTTAAAGAGGGACGCTAATGAAATGCGTCGATAAAGCCTCTTGTAAGTTTTCAACACTTATTTCTAACATAAATCCCAAAGACTCTAACTACAGAAATACATAAGAACTGACAATAATTGTGCTCAAGCATACATAACTGTCAGCAAATCCTTAGATATGGTTTTATCTCGCCCTCTTCATTCGAAAAATGGGGATTCCCTTAATAAACTTCGCTGTATACAGTATGTATCCAATCAGAGCCTTTGTTTTCTAATCTGTTACTTTAAACCTGATGGGGTGATGAGAGAAGAATAATTAAGTTCTTTGTTTCCCTCAGCACTGATTGAAAAGCAAGCCTCTGATTTAAAAGGATTTAAATTCTGATTTAAAGACAAAGGGAGTTAATAGCTCAATTTTATCAGTATGGCGTCTGCTTCTTGTCAGAAGATATTTGCCGGCAAGCCTTAATAACTACAGTAATAACCTGGCACTGCAGTTGGTACAGTCAGTTGCGCAAGAATGTTAGGTATGCTACAACATCGCCACCAAGAAATCAAATCTTCTGGAACGTGAAGCTGTGTAGATTGGTCTCCTTTTAATATAATGAAGACGGAGGTATAAATCCGCTCCGAAACGTCGGTAAATGTATATCAATGTATACAGCACGACTGTGAGAACCGAAAATATCTAGCCAAATCTAAGTTATATTTAAGGAAATGCCTAGTTGTTTTCTGCTTTCTGTACGTCAGGGGAGGGACAGTAGGAAGAAAACGAAACGATTATCTGTGTGAAAGCGTGGAGGAAGGTTGTGAGGTTAATTAAACCACAGTTATCACACTGCACAGAGCCATAAACGCTATTTGACTTTTGAGGCCTATTTCGTGGCATGTAAATAGTATTGAAGAAGTTCCAAACAAGAGTTTTAGATCTTAAATACAGCATGTTTCGTGTTACATGTTAACTTTCGCAGGGCAAATACTACTGGAGAATTTAAACTCGCGTTTAACAGGTGAAAGAGTGGCTAAAATCTACTAGTATTCTACAAAAGTAAAATCTTCGTAAAATTCCTAGTGTGGGTCTCCACAATACCACATTTAAGCTAAATCTATCTAGTAGCATCAAATGTGAAGCATCCACAAACACATGTTTATGTATGACCTTTGTGCGACAGACTGAAAATATTTTGTCTTCTTCGTTTATTTAATTGTCTTTAATCAAATCTGTCTTCAATTATATGAGTCAGAGAAGTCTATCCCAGTGGCAAGCCTCTTACAACTCATCGAAGTACCAGCTGCAGCAGCAGGGTTTCTCACTTGTATGCGGGAGATCACCGATTCAAATCTGGGCAAGGATATCACCTATTACGAAATGATTTTCATAGTTTTACTGAATTTCTACAGAAAAATTATGAGACCGAAATTCACACTAAAAGACGATCACTATGATTCACTTTCTTTTTTCAGATTTATTATTGGTTCGTCATTCCATCATTCCACTATTTGTGCTCTCAGACATTCGCAGTACCGTTAAAGAAACAATAAATAAAGAAATTTGGTAATCCTGAACACTATGAGTCGCCAAGTTGAATCCCAACTAGAGCACGAATTTTTGTAGCGCCCATTTTAGTGATTTCTAAAACGCTGAAGCCTCCATGCGTGTGAAATTATGGCTTAAACATTCAGCTACACGATTTTCACAACTGAGAGACAGTGGGTTACCTTAAAAATCTTTCCACAAATAAAACATCCTAAATTCCACGAAATTCTTAAACTAAGTTTCCTGTTTCGTGATAATTTTATTACAAATTCCTTCACTCAATTTTGTATTCACTGTAAGGACAAAGGCTCTTTGTGTTAAAATTCAGGCAGAACACGTTTGAACACTACGGAAAAATAACGACCACTACATTTCCAACCGCTGACCAGTGAGGAACTCTTCCATCATTCACGTCAATTTCAAAAGCTTTTAATAAATATACAATAGGGTAATTTATTATATGCCAGCTCATACATGTTAAAAATCTTACAATATACGTACAAAAACTATTACAGCGAGTTAGTCGTATAAGATAAAGGATAGTAAACATTTTTTATTCCAGGATGTAATAAACACAACCGCAAAAAGTAAATGTAATTTTTTGTATTGAGAGATATTATTAACCTTCTAAAGCTAAGTGGCACTTATACGTACCACCTGCTGTGACATTAAAGAATTCTACATTTTGCCACAGATTGTGCTTATGTTTTCCGCAAGATTCTTAAGTAAACACAAACCATGCTCCTAAATATTTAATTTGTCTTCATAAAGGACAAAGGAGGTCGGAACTTCAGTTTTATGCAGAATTTAGACGAAAGTCTGTCTGGAAACAGTTAACTGATTTATCAAAATTAAACTTTTTCTTACCACTATGAATACAGGTTTATGAGGGGTATATTACCATGTATCAAATAAAATAATGTACAAATAAGAACTAAGGAACAAGAGTCTTGCATTATTGAAACTCTTCAAATGTTTAACGAGCAACGAAATTGTTGCACATTATAAAACCACTTACACTTAATCGATTTTAAGCAAGCTAAAGAACAACACTCTTGTATCATAGACACCCTTCAGATTTATCAAGAGCAACGCTGTACTTGCACTTTGTACGACCACGTACGCCTACGCGATTTTTCAGCAAGCTAAGCTTAGTAAGAGTTTAAATTCGTGTGGCTTTTGAGGTTCTCACAGCAAAGTTAATGAAGGTTAAAATCTCGTTGGCTAGGACGCCGTGTCCATTGGTAAAGAAGACTTGACTATTTAGTTAGATTCTGCTTAAAATTCAGTCTACGTTTAGTATTCAACGTTCTGGCATCATATTAACGTTATGAAACCACACCTACTGTGTTATTAATGTTCTTCAGGCCGCTGCAGGAATCTTATTAGCATTTCTGGATTTATATTTCTGTGAATTTTTTGCCTACGTAATGTCGATCCACTTTTTATGTTGATTTCTTATTCATACACACCCAAGAGACTTTTTCAGTAAAATCAAATTACTTGAAACTGCGGTTTTGCTTTTCAGCTTATATCATGGACAGAAAACTGAGCGTAGATATTGTCCAAGAAAGTTTCATGTAATGACTCTATACGAAAAGGAAAATTTCGTACTGAGATTTCAGCAACACCTGCTGTGTCCTTACATGCTTCCACAACGAATGTCAACCTTTATTTTTTTCTCATATCTCCTCAGTCTCTCCAAGTAAATTCTGGAACAGTAGGGCCTGCCTCAAATCAGGCCAAGACTACTACTTTCGCGGAATTTCTAATACGTTGCTCGGTCGTAATTTTAAGTAAGACGTTACACACATATACTGAGCTAACATCAGCTTCGTTGTATATAACATACGCAGATAAATAATTTTTTTCTTGATAACTTTATAGTAGTTTAACTGTTCAATATATTTCCAGGCATCCATGCGAACTTAACGTCATTATCACGCTCATTACAATTAAACAGAAGTATAATTTTGAAAGTTTCAATGCTTAATTTTTCACAGGAAACGGGGAAGACGTGATTATGGGGTCATGTAGCGAAAGGTCAAGCTACAGGTTAGTAATAACGATTCAAATTAGACATTGAAACGAAATAAGAAGAGAAGATTAATTTTTGTAGCGACATATTACAGGTCTGGCAGTTTTTCAAATAACAATCAAAGCACTTGTTTCCGACTAATATGCCATATAAGGACGAACATCTTCTAGCCCAGATCAAGATAATGATGATAGGGAAAGTGGAACTGGAGATGAATGAGCAACTAATCAAGCGTCGAAGATAAATAGCAAATAAGACAACACGAATGTTATCAAGACACGGCTGGAAAAAAACTAGTCACTGTAAAGTCAGGTGATACTGGAGTGAAAACGGCTTATGAGACCAGGAGGAAATACGATGGAAATTGCAGAAAGTAAATCATTACCTAATATAT
The DNA here is from genome assembly GCA_013340265.1 of Coptotermes formosanus. Lineage (NCBI taxonomy): Eukaryota > Metazoa > Arthropoda > Insecta > Blattodea > Rhinotermitidae > Coptotermes > Coptotermes formosanus. Next base: position 221,285 of record BLKM01000505.1, read on the forward strand.
GGTTAGACTTTACTTTATTTAAAGGGACCACTCTAATTTCCGAATCACATATTTGTGTACGCATTTCGTTACAGTAGAACAAACACGCTACTCGAAGATGTTTTAAAGAAAAGGTGATTTTTCTGAAAGTTCTCAAATAAAGTTGCATGTGTATGCATATAAGTATATGGGGTACACACACAGACCTACACATATGCATACAGTAAATGTGTATAAGACATGTGCAGAGGTACTTAACTTGTATTAGTGTAACAGGCTTTATAAAATAATAACACTAGATTCAAATTCTCTGCTGAATACGATTTAACTGAGCCGACGAGAGAATAATTTTAAAAATATACCAATACCAAATTTCATAGAAATCTGTTGGGTACCTGAGGTAAGGGAAGGTATGGAAAAACAATGCCACCCAACCACATGTCACAAAGCGGGTTCTTGTCGCTATATATTTCTAGATTTGTATCCGGGAAATAAATGGTTCGAATCTCATCTGAGTTCTCGACGATCGTGAGTGAAGTTTACGTGGGTTTACCCCGCCCCACCATGCAAATGCCAGGATAGTACCTCAATTAGGCCAATACCTTTCGCATAAACTATTTTTCTGTTTATCCCATATTCTATTATTAAATGTTCTACGGTCTGCTTTCCTCACGTAGTAAAATAAACAAAAAAATCATGTAAACAACACATTGGCCTACAAACCCAATGCAATTGCAAAAAATAATTATGTATTTTTAACGTTTCATACTTTTTTATTTGCGATTTGAGTTTCGGTTAAATTTTGTGCCAGCAGCCGCGGCTATACTTTGGAAGCAGATGTACATAATTGCCTTTAAGAACAGCCACCGGATTACTACTAATTCAAGAAGAATTCGATTATTTTCATCATGAAATAACATAATACTAAGCCTACTAGGAAATAAAATTACACAAAGAAATAAAAACACTTCTGAGAAAAGGGAACCAAAACAAAGGAAACGCATTCATTTTCATCTTGCCATTCCTCATAAATGTTATCAAACAATTTTCTAGGGTTACTTCCACACATTTCTAATAGAACAAGGCAGCTAACTCTCACAATGTAATCGTTTAGAACTTCAGAGGAAAGGCAAATCACCATTTCATTTACCCTCAAAACTAATATTTTAAATAAAATACCCCCTGACATAACGAAACTACTTGTTCCGTTTTATCTTCTAACTACCAGGATTTTTACATTTTTGATTGCCAGGTGGATGCCAAGACCCTTGGACTCAAGTGATGAACACGTGCCCAGGCTCCCTTTTGACATTCGGTAACACTCTGTCAACCAACGTTCCTATTGGCGAACTGCCCCAATTTTTTGTACCCACAGTACCTGAAATGTTGTGTCCATCCGAGAACACGCCCCACAAAGATCCGGTCTGGTTTTTATAAACAACATTCCTCCGGGAAGCCCCGGGCTGGACGGGACATCATAGCAGAAAAGACCATCTTGATTGAAGATAAGGACATATGACAGGAAGGCCTTGCGCAATAGGATATACATGACATTAAAGTGGGTGGAACCGCAATCCGAAATCGGTGGTCATTTGCGTACGTAATTGGAACAAGAATGTGAAATCACTCCAAGAAGGACAAACTTCCCGAGGTTTCAGCTTATCATAGTGGTGTTGATAAACATTCAATTGTTCTAGGCCTTGACGCAGTGTCCACTGGTAAAGATTTACCAAATTTTCGGAGAAACTTGTGGCTTCCATTTTAGTGGACTTCCTTGACCCTGAAGATGAGGCAGTAAGCTTCTCTGCAACGTCGGTAAATATTTACCAATCGCCATGTCGTTCTCCTTTACTAGAATGTCACAAAGAAGTCTAAAAGTTCACCGCTTCAGCAACGATTCCCTCCCCTTCGTTGTTACAAATGAGCAAAGAATTCGACTCAAGAAATGTCACTCGAGCACAGGTAGCCGTCTTATCTCAATAACATATAAAACGCAGTGTCTTAAATTAATTAACTACTTATAAATGCTAATACGTCTCACAGATGTTAAACATATGAGTTCTGCTTTATTCTTCGCAAAGGTAAATTATTTTTGTACAGTCTTGTTAGGTAACATAATAAAACGACGTTATCATTAATTTCCAATTTAATGCAGACTCTAATAAACAGCAAATGGTGAAAAGTTGAACCAAGTTTAACATACATGGGGTGAAGGACCTCTTACTAAAAACACTGCAATAAAAGAAAGAAGGAGTTTAGAAATACAGAACTCCTCCAGCTCTAACTGAAGAATGGATTCATAACTAACTACACGCAGGAGTCTTTCTTGAAAAGATAATCAACAAATTTCTTTTATTTTATGGAACCCGACGGTTCATTACCATGTTCATGACAGACAGCGATTTGTCCCTATCCTAAGCCGTACCAACTCATGGAACAATCTCCCATTCTGTTTCTTTAAGACACATACTTATTCTACGACTGTGTCTTCGAATGGTGTCATTCCTTCAGGTTTACCTACCAAACCCCTGCACGTATTTATCGCCACCCCCGAACCAACTAATACTTGGTGGAGAGTACGAAATCTTGAACCTGAAGGATTGGTCGTTGCCGAAAGGAAACGTAAGAATACGCAAGTTGCGGACAAAATACGACGAATGGGCAAAGCGGCAAATCAGAAGCAACTATAGGCTGTTAGACAAGTTCGATTCCCTATCGGTACAGACGTTTTGTACACTTTCCTTTCCTACGAAGTCAGCACTTTCTATCTCCGTTTCTCTCTAACTGTAGTGTAGTTCTCACGCCACCGACTGAACAGTGAAAAACAGACCTATGTCCACAGCTTGTCCGCTGGTTTGTCAAGTTTTAATTCGTAAAACAATTTCTATGTAACGCAATGGCAACGGCATATAAAATCAGCACAGTAAATGAGACTGGACTGGGTAATTATAATCCACATTGGTGTAATCAGACACCGATTTTTTGCTTGCCTTTTGCTTTGCATGTTGGATAATTAATGCTATAGACACACTCGGAATATGTAATACTTACTGATTTTCCACGGCAACAATGGTTACGCGAACGCGCCTCAATGTTACGTTATATGAATATTGTCTGTCTTTTTTTAAGTACAGATCGCTTTAACAAAAATTCTGACGAAGAACAGGTGTTTTTATCAGTTTAACCAATTACTGCCTGGTTGTTATTACATGTACCGCCAGATTTGACACAGACAGCTCTGCATTTTATCCAAATATGATGTTTATGTGTTTTGTGCAACAGCATTCACTGATTCGTCTTTCTAAAGGGGCACATCGTGTTCTCTGTGAGGTACGAACTACAACTTTATATATAACGTAAATTTGTTTCAGTCTTCAAAGGTTTAAAACAGATATCACTTACTGGTGTTCCAGTTATACATTCAGGCACAATGGGGGCTTATGACACCTTCTGAACCAAATAAGGTATAAAGCATTGGACGGGATGAATGTGAACAGTAAACCTGGTGGATATTAAAGACAGCCGTCGCAACGTATTTAACGCGCTTTCAAAAAGTGAAGGAAAATACACAAAGAACTTGGACGGCACAGAAGACTTCCCGAGTGAGAACAGGAAACATGTACCGGCCATAAGAACGTTAGGCCTAACTTCATAATGAATTGGAAGACATGCGTTCTAACCTAATTAGAGGTAGTACGATGGAACTTTCCTACAGGGACTGAAATAAATCCGAATAAATTCGGTAAAAATGCCTCGTGTTGTGACCTAGATTCGAACGTGGCATCTCCAGAACAAAAGCCACAAATAGGAAATTGGTCTTCCACGGTATGTAGCAGTTTGTTCACAGACAAGAAACTAGGCTTCAATTGACGTAACAGTAGGTGTGTCATATCACGTGAGTAAAGGAGTAAAATGCGTCCTTAATGAAGAGGACACCGCATGTGTCCTCTAGCAGGAGGACGGTCATTTATGTGAAGTGTGTCCAATAGCTTCCTCTAATGAGTTTCATATCTGCATGGGGACCACACACATCAGACCATGGCTGTCACATCAGTATGCACGCCACAATTCGTAGAGGCAGGAACTTCTACCAACTTTCAACAGCCAAATGTGACTCAAGTAGTAAAGATACACAAATAGCCACGGACTTACATGACGGAGTCTATAATGTTCGGTTAAAGCGTTCCTGTAGTTTTATTCCACATACCTGCTAATAAGCTAACGAACGTGATGTAAGTGGTCGTGGTAGATAAATCTGAGTGCGTGTGAAAAAAAAACTGTTCCTTACTTTAATTTAACAAATTTTTTTCAGTTGCGTGTGTTACGTAATTACTGTGATTGGGTTGACTTAGAAATTACCCATATATTTCTTACAAAAACACAAGAATCCCCACTGTGACGTTATGTAATGATAATTGTTAGTAGTCACAACACTGCGGCAACAAAGGTTAGTGTAAGATATGATATGTATCATTTACTCGGTATTAGTGTGAGATATTTATTTTTCATTCGGTGTTACACTTCTTTTGTGTTACGTGGCATAAATCTTTAGCGAATTAGTGATCTAATATGCCCCTCAAATTCTATAATATGTGACAGTGGATCAATAGAAAGAGTAGATGTAGAAAATGTGTAGTTGTGATACATCCTTTTGAAAATTTAAAGGGCTTGGTGCAGCATAATATACAAAAATGTAACTCTCTGTCAGTTAACTATTTCAACCGCGAAATAGCGGCCGTTTAAAACGCTCGGAGGTGTTCTGGACCTTTCTCCCCTACTGCTGTCCTTACTGATGTTAGTCATGCTTAAACAGTCATGAGTAAACAGAATTTTGCGACGAGACTACCTTCTCTGCAGGCGCTTTCGCAAAATTATGAAAAGGGACTATTAGCTTCGCGCGCGCGCGCGCGCGTGTGTGTGTGTCTGTCTGTCTGTCTGTCTGTCTGCTAGCATGGAATAACTCGGCTCCCAATGGACGAATTTTCAAGAAATTTTATATTTGAGTATTTTTCGAAAATCTGTCGGGAGAATTCAAGTTTTATTAAAATCTAACAATAACCGATACTTGACATGAAGACCTATGTACACTTACGAAAATATCTCGCTGAATTCTTCTTAGAATAAGAACTGTTTCAAACAAAATTTGAGAAAAAATAAATTTTTTTTTCTAAAATCGTGCTCTTTTGAGAAAATGCGGAAAAATTGGTAGATCCAGCTAGGTCACAGCGTACGGCGTAGAAATGATGCTATTTGCATGCCGGATAACAAAGGCAAGAATACAGATACACACAATATTTAATATTCTTTGCTTTTCCACGGCAATAATGTTTACGCGAACGCACTGCAATGTTACGTTATACGCACACTGCCTGTTTTGTTTCACTTTAATTTTATAATCTAATACCAAATAAAGTATTTTCAGAAGTTATAATGGATCAGCAACTAGTGCAAGGTTCCTGTAAACTGCAATGATGATAACATTAACAAATTTTTGACGTAGAATACGTCTTTGTTCACAGGTAGTACGCGGGGTAGTCCCGGGAAATCGAGCGAAACGAAATTAGGATAGATTTCAAACGCTTACTGCTCACGTGTACAACAGTCGGAGGCACATGGCAACAGGATCAAGTGATAGACCTTAGATATACGCGTCATACTTACGGCGACTTATTGCGATATTGACCTTGAGACGGCGCGGCCATGCGTAAGCGCGCGAGGCAAAAATGACGCTACTCCGCGCCATTGCGGCAGTTAGTACTCGGCTTTCGGAGAGGCTTCACACGTGTTTAACCAATCAAACGATTCGTAATAACGAGTTCTACAATACTAAAGTGCAAAAACAGTCAACTCATAAAAGTAACACAGTGCAAAAGTGGAAAACGTGACAACAGTTTCGACCTAACTTCGAAATGTCGCAACATTTGCAAAGAAAATATGTAAAACGATATAAGAATCGGGTGTTGGAAGAAAGAAGACAAAATGCCACACAAAATGAGGGGCCATGGAGCGGCGCCGAGCGAGCACCGCGCTGGAGAGAGTGTTGCAAAGCTGCTGCGCGCGGCGTCAACGTCGGCGCTAATTCATTGAAATAAATGACATTCATTGCTAACCACTGTTTCATTACTACACACAATCGACACTGTCACAAAACGACACTGACGTATTCTACGTAACGGATGTGTCCCCGACACTGCCCCGCCCGCATTTTTTAAAAATCGAAACAGAAAGCAGGAAGAGGTACAACAAAAATGGGAGTCACCTTGGACGCGAAGTATGAGTATCTTTGTCTTTTCTGGGGTGATATTGTAAAAATTTCTGGTTATGATGCAACCACAAGCACGGCTGTTCATGGAAGCTAATGTTATGTAGATTTGTAAATGGAGGAATCGGAGCAAACAATAGCAAGAAGCAACCAGCACTGACCGGACCACCCAGCAGATCTGATGACGATTATTTTAAATGCGTAACGAATTGGGAAGAGAACGGATGTCTGAGGACACGGCATCCCGCAAGGGACTCAGCTTTGCTACTCAGACACAGACATTTGCTGTCTTTGTGCTAAATGTAACACTAATTGTCAGAAGAAATGTGCTCTTAAGTTGGGGTACAACCTAAGTTAAGAATTGGGGGACGGTCACTTTGTGAATACATCAGTGACACTGTGGGCAGCACAAAAGAAGCGTTCAAACGGCAAGGTATAAAATTCTAAAAGAATATACATATATTGAAAAGCTCGTAGTCTGCTACTCTTGCAGTTACCACCACCACCACCACCCCCAACCACCAAGACCAACACCGCACCACCACCACCACCACCACCACTGCTGTTGCTACTACGACTACTACTAGGATGCAAAACACCACGGAAAATATCTTTCGGATTCTGGTGTTGAGAGATACACACGATTCAGTTAATCGACTTTTCTTCTTAGTTTTTGTTTCTTTCCTTATTTTGCTCCCTTAATACACGTGTATTTCCTATTCTTCTACGCCACACTGCCGATCACTCAATCCCCCTTTTTGTAAACTCTTTATTTCTACCGCTTAAACGGATTCCGTCGAAATATCACATTTGTTCCCCCTCCCTCATCCTCCCCCTCCCATTTTTAGCTCATTTATCAGAACATTACTTCGCCAACATTCTTCATATTTGTCCCTACAGCTTTATTTTCTATACTCTGCACAGAAATTTTCTACGACTTTCTTCCTCTAACTTTGATTCCTATACCATACTGATGACTTTTCCGTAGGCTAGAACTTGAGAAGGGAAAAAACATTAAAACTGCGTTTCTCATACAATGAAAGCTGGGAAAATGTGAGACGTAAACTGCTAAGATAAAAGGAGTAGCAGTTGGAATTGGGATAAAAGTTATATCGACTCCTACGCTTCAGTTGTTTATGACTGAAGAAAATTCGTCACATTATTTGGGGATCACGAGTACCACCTTTACAAACCAGTGCTGCATATCGGATCACGGCACTTGTAATAGAGGCGTAATAGCCTCACGTCTGAGTCATGAATGCATGTGAGTAAAGGCACGAGCGTCCCGAAATGAAATGAACTGGTGAATTAAGAAATCGTCCAGGAAAAAGGATAAGTACTCTGTACAAGAACTGAAAAGGGCGAAACATACGTACAGGCACAGATCCTGAATGTGTGTGTGCGTCTTCTAATGAGAAGCTTGTGATTTGGCGAGAAAGTACAAGAACGACTGGTCAGGATAACTGAGAGACTGCGATGGAGGGAGTAATATAATGTTAGAAAAGAAAATGAGTAACTAGGCGATTTAGAGAATGATCAAGATTGTGACAGTAAGCAGGTAATAAAGACAGAGATATAAAAACTGAGTGACGCTTCCTGTTCACATACGACTGTAGGCAGTTGATTCCTAGTCCGTCTATTAGCAACAAAAACACACTTCAACGTAGTTGCATTAAAATTCGTTACACATTTTAACTATGTCTGTTTATACTCCATCAAATTCCTAACCCCCACTGCGTGTCTTCACCTGCCTCAAACAAAACTTTTTCTATTTATTTCGCTAATTCCTCGCTACTGTTATTCATAACTTTATCATACGTAGCTCACTACATTAATACAGCCAATCGTTATCTCTACTCCGCGGTTTATTTTCACAACAATCTACTACTATACACACTGAATTTTCTATTTCAAATCAGGAATTTTCCTAATCCGGTTGTACTTCCTACAAACTTTTACTCTGCATGTACACTAACGAAATGAAAATCCACAACGTTTTTACCTGGCTAAGAAAACGCATGCGCCAAATGTAAAGGGCCCATAAACTCATCATTCACGGCAGCAAGGTTCTCAAATCTGATAGTCTGTAACATACAGAGTGGCGCAAAATCATTTGACATTCGATGTTTAACATGTTTTCACTGGTGTCAAGAGACTTTTGCACCACACTGTATTCCACAATCTTGCGTCATAATAGTAATTTTAGTCGAAGACACTGATACGATGAGGACTTTGGAATAACTATTTGTTCATGGGCGGGAATATTAAAACAGATCTTAGGAAACAGATGGAAGGTTATAGACTGGATTTATCTGGCTCAGAAATGAGACCATTTCCAAGTTTTGGTAAAGTTAAAAACAGGTTTTCGGGTCCCAAAAAAGTGGGATGTTTTAAGAACTTTGCTACACAGAATTAGTTAATCACTTAGACAACTCTGTACAGTTTGTTTCTGATTACTACTCGTATATACAAAAAAAATAGTCTAAATGAATAATGTTTTAGTTCTTTGAGTAATCCATAAGTTGAAAATTTTTAATTTCATTCAGTTAAACTAATGGTTATCTCTATACTATTCGTAACAAGGATGGCGCGCTTCGGTATTTTTCCGTTTCGGAACCTCCAGGTCATGCGATTAATCACGTAACTTGCAAGACAGCACCGCCTCATCCGCAGTGCACCTATAAGACATTAGGCTATTTTTAAACACATGCCTCTTTCTCTTCTTCACACATCTTTAACCAGTCTGAATGATAACAATTACTTATGCACTTTAACTTGATAATTAGCGTGAAATATAAGCTACATAATTATACGCTGGATATGACGCTAGAGGAGCGTCAGACAGAGATTTACCAGACTTCACAGGCTCCGTATGCCAGTGTAATCTTATCACGTGGGCTATTCATTATACATAGTTAACTGATCTGATATACGTATAATTACATACAAGTTACCGAAAACCTATAATTCAAATTAAGCGGGTGATTTTGTCTTTTCTAGCTTTGTAATGCTCTATAGTATTTTTAAAACTTAAATTAGAACACTGGCATGTTGAAACGTTTCCTCGCAAATATATGAAGTTAAATGTATCAAAAATAATTAAGAAATCTACCTGAGGACTCCCCTGATTCTCTAGATATTTAAAGAGGTTGTTTCTAGGAAACGGACAGATGACCACTCCGAGGTGGGAAAAGGTGATAATCAGCACGAGCTATCATATTAAATTATTTCGCAGCCATATACAATGGACAATCACTGCTAGTAATAGCCTACCTGAATAGGCCAATACGAATGGATGTGGCTGAGGGGTCAACGTCGTTCGGTATTCACAACTCGCACTCACAAACAGAGTGTGCTGTTTGTGAGTTTTAACTTTTTAAATGTGCTCCTGAAGATGACCCCAACAGGGGTCGAAACATGTTGGAACATAATATTGTAATGTAAGAACATATTAACTACTAACAGTGCATTTGTTGGTACGGTTTGTATTTGATAAAAAATGAATTTGTCCCTGTCCATACAACGAAGGAATAAGGGGGGCACAGACGTATAGCTCCACTCATCCTTAAGATCGGCCGCTTTATCTCCGAGAAAGAACACCGGTAATGTTAAATGGGAAGACGGGTGAGCCCCAGCATCGGTCTGGACGTTTTACGTAAGCGGAAACCACTTGCCCCTACTGGGAGTGGAAACCCCGCCCCTCCTGCCAGTATCCTAGTCATTACACCGACTACGACAGCCCGGTTCTCTCTGGGTGAGTACATAATGTCGAATACAGATATCGTATTTACCGTATTAGTTGTTTATTTAACGACGCTGTCAATAGATCAGATCACATGGCGTTGAATGGTATGATACTTAATGAAAAATGAATTGGAAAGAAGTGTAAATAGCGGCCGTGTCCTAATATGTGGTACTACGCCGACATTTGAACGGAGGGTCTGACAGGAACCACGACATATCTTAACGAGGTTCATCGTTGTCCTAGCCCAGACTCAAACATGTGACCTCCAAAAAACAAGTCAAAGGCCTTACCGCTTTCTTCATTTATTTGAAACAAATTCCACGTGGAAAATACTTAATAAAGTATAAGGATATGCACTTCATAATACTAGAGAAAAATACATTTAATTCTCATGCTACAAAAAAATTGCCGTCCGCCATAAAGAAGCATCAAGCCCAGTCACCTACACAGAACCGCAAGGAGAATATTTGGGAAATACACACTTCAAGTACACCATTGCAAAACGGCCACTCAGCGTCACCAAAGGCGCATAATATTCCCATTAACAACTTAACTACGCACTAAAAGCAGACTATTTAAATCGTACGTTGCACATTACGAATACCATGCGCATGCCGGCTGACAGCAAGGTTATGCAAGATTATAAGCACCACAACACACGCCGCCCAAAACAACCTCACCCCCGATCCGGTATGGTCTAGTGGTTAGGATACCTGGCTCTCACCCAGGAGGCTCGGGTTCGATTCCCGGTACCGGAAAGTTTTATTTATGAGCTTAAAACAGTTAATGGACAATGTTGTGACCGTTCTGCTTATTAGTTTCTACGACGTAACTATAATTTTTCTGAGTGGGTGCCTGTGATGATACGAAGGAAACTGATACTTCAGATTCTACAATGTTCCGCCGTGTACTCTGGTGGAAAATACCGAAGTTTTGCAGTCCTCTACCTCGATATTCAGGCCCGAAGATGGAGGCAGCAGGTACAGTGGAAACATCGGTAACAGTACATATTAGATTACGTGACATTTTATTATTGACGACAGCAATCTTCAGGCGAAGTAATGGTCGTTATTTTGTAACCGAAAGCAAATTAAATCAGGCAAATCGTAAGCATGCGATATATCGCGAGTACAAATGCAAATTCCAGAAGCATTAAACGTCCTGAATACAATTTTATCCTAACGACAGTGTACAAATAAGGTCAAAACCAAATTGCCGAAACTATAAGACTGTTTCACTGACTTTCAACTAACACTCTGCAATTTGCGGTTTTCATTTATTTTGTTTCGGATAACCTTCGGTGCTGTTTCCAGGTACATTATAAAGTTGGAGACAGCAGGTTGTGTTGAACTTTGACAATCATTTGCGAAACAACAAGGAGTCCGTAAGACCTCAATGCATAAGCGTAACTTCGCTACTATCGTCGGGCGGGAGGGGGGGGGGCACTGACCGTGGGTATTAGGAACTTTATTTTACAAAGGAGTCAAATTTGAAAGAGGGGAAAATCGGTCCCATAAAACGCAAGTTTTTCATTTTATTTTTTGTGTCCATTTTTTATTTGCCATTGTTCAACTCAGTAACCAAATAAGCTATTCCTTGGTTGAAAAAATATTCGTGGGAGGCAGTTTGTGCCCCCCCCCCTGCCCCCGCCCGCGCGAGTTACGCCTATGCCTCAATGTAAATTGAGAATTTTGTAACATGTGCGATGTCCGTCAGATCACTAACAAACTACGGCTCATCATCATTGTACGACATGGGAGGACAATCTTCGCGAAATACATAACAGATGGCAGGATAACAGACATGACTACGCCACGACATAACAGTGTTCCGTATACCCCTGCAGGTGGCAGAATCATGCATAGCGCGTAGGCCTTCTCTGCAATCTAGTGGCCCATCCTAGAACTATGTCTCTTGGTCGGTGCATGCGCAACAGCGTCCCAGATTTTTCTGCCTGGTATGACATCCAATGTCCATTACTTTATTTACCACAGCTAATAGGGGACCTTATGTGAGGCAGCTGAATCCAGTCCCGCCTTCTACGCTTTTTCTCTAAGCTGTTATAATTTATAAATTTATGGTTATCACAGCAGTGATCCTGAAGACTCAAATCTTCTGGGATGTTACGTTGTTACCGATACTGCGTAGCATTGTAGAAGCCTTAAATCTCCTATTCTAATATTATTCTTCCACCTACGCCTAGGTTTTTCAAGTGGTTTCTTACTGTCAGGTTGAAGGCCTGACATTTTGAATGTATTTCTCATCACCCCACGTTACATGTTTAGTCTGTGTCTTCCTCATTCACTTCCTCAGCGTAATATTAGGTAAAGGGTATAACTGACTAAACGTCCTATTAATTTGCTTCAGCCTACTCTCCCTTCAGCCTCCTTAATTTCAAACATTCTCCCTAGCAGCATGTCCTCAAATAGTTTGACTCAGCATTTTTCCCTTCGGAAGAGACAGCTTATTTCAAAACCACTTAAACCAAGAAGAAAAATTATATTTCTATGTACTTAATTGTTAAGTGTTTGGAGGTTATCCAAATTTAAAGCGGTGGGCAAATTCCCTGAAACTCCACGTTAAGTAGATTTAGCCTTGCCCAAAGGTATTACAGTACAGCAAGTATTTATGTGACAACATAAAAGAGTATCTAACTAACCACGTAACCATACAGCTAAAGCCACGCAGCAGAGCCCTTCTTGAAAAGCTAACAGTTCCGCAGCTAGTCAAGAAATTCCCCGCATTTTATGTAACTCGAAGGTTCACTGCCGCTTTAAAAACAGCCCCCCCCCCTTGTCCTTACCCTGAGCCAGATTGATCCAGTTCACGCCCTCCAAACCGACTTCGCGAAGATCCGTTTTAATATTATACTCCCATCTTCCTCTCAGGCTTCACTACCAAAACCCAGTACGCACTTTGCGTGATTTCAGGCTTCCTCCGCGATGTAAATGAGGTCTTCGCCCTTCTGGGACGTTACGCAACGTGATTGGTAGTTATTTACCGACGTTTTGGGACAGCCTCTCTCCACCGAAACGTCAGTAACTACCAATCAACGCCGCGTAACATCCCAGAAGAATGAACACAGCAGCATGCACTTTTCCTCTCCCGCATACCTGCCACATTCTCTGCCCATCTCATTCTTCTCGGTGTCTATAAAATTATACAACTTCACTAACCCGTGTACACTCAGTAACCGAGAAAAATAATTCCTTCACTTATTCAAAATGCTGTGGGAATCAGCAAACACAACACGTTCCTCATAATGCACTAAGTTAGTTCTTAGCTAGTAACCAGCTTTACGTTTATTAATACTCCTGTACAAGCCTCTAAGATTCTTCCTCTTACTGTTTATTTAAAATTCACTAATTTTAACTGTTAGCTATTCCCTCTTCTTTTTTCTTCTGAAATATCTGTTATTTTCAGACCTTACATAGTTCCGATTACTTGCATTAATTTCGCTTCAGTTCTCTAACCACTGGAACTTTGCTTGCTTCCTTTGGTCTACAAATTTTGAACAGCAGTTATCAAAACCTACTTTAAGAAAAGGCGTAAGTGAATCGTTTATCTTATTTTCTACACTTTTCGTGCCACTTGTATAAAAGTTGTTGCTGAATATCTACGCGTAATGACGTTGCGCAGTTCGCATTTTCGTAAAAATCGTCCTGCAGGAAGTCAAACTGTACCTAAGGACATAACTGCCTTAATGTCGGTACTTCTTACGTTTGCCTTTATCGTAGCTGCCCTTCAGTTTTTCCGTCTGTCCGCATAAAACTAATGAGCTCCCAATACGCCAATGATCGTGAAATTTTGTATCAGGGTTAAAGCCCTACAAAAACAGACCCTGTACATGAAGACCCACGTTTATGATATCTCGCCGTTTACGAGATAAGACCGAGAAACAGGGAAGAGTCCGAGAGGCAGAAGAAAACTTCTATAGTATTCTCCCACATATATACCACGCGAAAAACAAAAGCATACCTAGATTGCGTGTACATCAACTATATACCTGTTGATAATCTACGGAGAGATCTTATACAGCGACTTGCGTAAAAAGTGGAAAGACGCATTTAAAGTGTTCAACATAATCATTGTTTTTCTTGAAATTATTACTCTTCTGATATTTCCCAGATTTGGGCCTGAAAAGTCTCCTTGCAACTGTCAGGCGGCCGGTCACAACCACGCTGTACGACATTTATTCACCTGACGTCATCGCCATGTCTTCCAACAAGAACGACTGTGCGCACAACGCCCCGCTTCGGCAACAATGCCAACCAACACATTCCCGGGTGCAAACTTAGGTTCTCGTCTGATTTCGCATTATAACGAATACGCTTTGGCGCTCGCGCTTGACGCGCGGGTAAGCTGTATGTTTAGACAGAAGATAAGAAAATAAACGCTTTATTCTGAATGGTGTTGATTCTGGTCTTAAATAACGCCAAGAACGCGACCTTAGTATTTTACTGTCACGTTCAAAGATTCCAACTTCGCCAAGCGTTCCATACATTTAATATTACATAATGCACTCCTGCAAACAGGATAATAAACTGTCCATAAAGTACGAAAATAGGCCTACACAAAAAGTGGGATCAGATTATTTCCGCTTTCTTATCTCGTACCTGCGCTGGTATTACTGCTCCGAAATGTAACGACTAGGTTACAAAACTGTGATGGGAACATCGTCGGCTTTCCCTGGACTTTGTATATTGTCTTAATTTTAATACAGTACTATGTTTCGGAAGTAGGCTCTGCTTCCGTCTTCAGGTAAAGGAAAGCACCTAATCTGGTGGACCCCTTAGAAAGAGCTATTCTTAGTCACTGGGAAACATAGTCCAGTAAATTTGTTAAAATATGCACCTGAGACCAAGTCTTGTCCGTGAGTAGTATCAGGAAAAAAATTATTGAAAATTAAATTTAGCTAGAAGACTCAGAAATAAAACCGGGACCAACGACACATTACAATCCGTAAAAGAGCCACGAATTCAGGTTGAAGAGGCCACAGACACAACACGAAATACAGAAAAAACATATTATAGGTTCTCTTCTTAGTGCTCTGTTACAGTTAAGACGATGGACAAAGTCTAGGGAAAAGGGATAACCTCATTAAGTCATGTACGTACCATCGTTAGAGCCCTACAAGAGTCGAAAGTAACACTGCCACTTATTACGGCGAAATGTTCCTGTTTATTTGTTGCAGCTATAGCAGTGTAAGTACGTAAGATTCAGAAAATACCGTCTTTGTTTCTGTTAAAAATATACGATATCAAGCAAATATTTAAAAACCATACTTGCACATAATGCTATCTATATTTGGCATCATGCGACAACATCCTGCACCTTCAGTCTTCTGTAAGAATTTGTATCATGCTAGTAATATACAGTGCGGTGTTTTTAGCATAACCACCCCAATGCGCATGGCGTTTTATTAAATATATTCGCAAATAGCATTCGTATCTGGAAGCCGAGTTTTCTACCTACAACTTGGGGACGCGCCATATCGTAGGATAGAATCCAATGTTGTAGTTTTGTGAAAGAACCTTGCAGTTTTATAAAAAAAAAAAGACCCGATATTTCCTGGCAAAGTAAACGAATACAAAGTTTTATAAAACATACAGAATAACGGATTAATTAAAAATGTTTACGGTTAGTTTGCTTTATGGAAAATTTGCCTTTTAATATTTTCCTCACTAGCAGCTGTGGTTCTACTTGTTATTTCAGCTGCCTCTTCTTTGCTGACGACTTGAATACACATCTGATTCGTCAGTACTGAGAACGGTGAGGATTGTAACCTTAGAAACCTGATATTACGTCTGTGCAAAAGTTGTGCTTGGATAATGGCACAAAATTTCACAAAGGGTAAACTACGATTACGCATTTTACTCGTGAAACAAACAGCACTAACCCTGATTATAAAACTGACTAGCACAGCGACTATAAGCTTCCTAACGATGAGGCTACTGTATGGCCTTGTTCGATTTAATGAAGTGTTACATGCATCTAATCCGAACAAGGCAGGCACTGTACGTATAAACGTCACATTGAGACGCGTTCGCGTAACTACTCTCGCCGTGGAAAAGCAGTCACTATTACATATTCAGAGCGTGTGTCTGTAGCCTTAGTCATCAAGCACGCAACCCTCATGCGCTGCACTGTACAGTTATCTGTGGCCTGTCTGTTTCATAAACGGCACATTTTTCTGAAAAAGTTATTGAACATAAAATTGTGTGTTTTGACTTTCTCTACAACTTTTGCCTGAAAGGTTTCTCATTCTACGAATGCGAGACATTGTCATAAATGTACATAAGTCTCCATGTAAAGTGCCCGTTATGCTTGTCATTTTTCATCAAACTTTAATTTTTTCGATATCTTCGATAAATACTCAAATATCAAATTTTATGAAAATCAGTTCAGTAGGAGCCAAGTTGTTCAAATGCCGACGGACGGACGGACAGACATGACGAAGCCAATAGTGGCTTTTCGCAATTTTGCGAATGCGCCTAATAACACGCAAAATGTTTACACACAGTGCCTTGTTGCTTTGCCCTGTATTCTTTGCAGGCACAGATGTTTCCGCTACTAAGCACGCTGTCTAGCAACGATATACAAGACAACGTCGCCTCCTATGGAGATAAATATTTAATAGGGCATCTAAACGTGCTACCTCCTGTACGTTAAACTTTTCTTGTCTCAGTATCGGTAAGAAGAATCTTAATTTCCCAAAATTACGAAAAGAGGAATGTAATCAAAACGTGTCTGTACTAACCAATTTATATTAACAGCGCAAGAGTGATTTCAGTAATAGCAGCCAACAGTTTTCGGCAGCAACAAGGAGAGACGTGTCATGTACAATAAAATGTATAGAAGCTTCCCAAAGAACGCAGTTTATAGTACGTGTTTCTATACAAACCAATTTACATTTAACACCGGAAAAGCGATTTTAGTACTAACATCTTTTAATGCTAAACAGTAAGAAGTACACACACAAATATTTCAAAAGAAATATGTTTTTGAACATATATTCACGCACGCACACACATATAATAACTAGGAATGTTAACTAGCCAATTACCCACTGTTGGTAGGGGCTGGTTAGTTCTACACATTGTTTAACCTCGGGGGTTGATGGGGATGGGTGATCAAGGCCACGCCCCGGCTGATTTACCCCCGGGGAAGAGATGCGGTACCCATTGCACACGATGGTGTGTGGGCCGTATGGATGTGAATAATTATGACGTCTGTTAAATTTTAACGAGACGGTGACGTCTCAATTTTTACAGTGCAACTAAATAAAACGAATCTAATAGAAGCCCAAGACTCTACTATTTGCACTGAATAATGTGAGATGAATAAAAAACATTTATAAAAACACTGTATTAGAAAGAGTTGGGTCCATCCCTACAGGAGGTTCCTGAAATAGTAATAGAAGTGAACTAAAATTAACAACACTGCCTGTCCCATGCGAAAATATACTATATATACGTTCACCTCCTGTCCTCTTACTTGCTTCATCATGGGATCCACAGCTTGCATTTTTTCGACGTAAGTTTTCTGGTTTTCCATATGGTCGCCTGTGGAAGATCTGTAGTCACAGAACCCGAACATCAGCCTCTCTTCCCTATTGCCTTTACATGGTCCAATCATGTGGAGGCGAAATAAACTGTCTACTGAAGGAAATAAACCAGATCAGATAAGAGCAGCCACACTTCGCACCGACAGCTCTTTCTAGAATTGCTTTTCTATTTTCCTCGTTTTGGAGGGTAGTTGTTGGGGAAATAAATCCAATTTTTCCTGGTTCCTGTGGTATAAAAATCCTATAGGGCTAAACTTTTGATTAAAATTGGAAAGAACGGATCCGTCCTATTATATTGCACAAAAATCTTGCTGAGTGCGAATGCTGGAGAAAATGACGCAGAGCACAAATTACACGAAAAAAAAGATACATTAGCCCAGACACTGAAGAATTCGGACCTGTTTGCATCAGCTACATAAATATACTCCTTCAGGATATTTTGGAGAAAAGTCGTTTACCCTTATCGGAATTCCGGATCGTCCAGCCTACAGCCCCATCATCATCATCATCATCGGCCCTACCTCTCTTGATTTATTGTTGCAGCAACGCCAGTTCCAGCCTACTGATCGTACGACGGCTTGACGCAAACCTTACTAAAACGCGCACGCAAGGAAAGGAATTAATTTTGCTGGCCACGGTCATATGACTAAGTACACAACTGAATATGTCGTTAGTAACGGTAGACTTGGAATAGGTCTAAGATTTAGGCGACTTCACTCACATAAAACAATAAGAAATCGCTTTAAACGGGCTAAATTTTGAGAGATTAAGTACGCTGGAAATTGAAAGACGTCACCAACTGTCCCGAAAAATGTCATTAGCCTCTGGCTGAAGGAACAGTATTACAGTATGGAAACCGTGTATTTGAGTCACTCTTGCAGGTAACAATATAACGCCGTCTTCCGACAACTTCCCGCAGAAACGAACCTACTGTTCATTTGAGCTTGTTGAACTTTACATAAGTATAAAAAATAATCTAATTACCACAGTCTAATTTACTGCCGAACTCTGCTTTTGCTGCAGAAATATTAAAAACATGTCTTAATGTAAAAAAGAGGCAGTATATTACCGCTTCGTCAATACAACTACAGTCATTTTTTTTCCAATGGCGCAACAGCCCCTAGTGGGCCAGGGCCTCCTCATTATCGAGGCTCCACGATCATCCTCAGACACACCACACTCGGTAGCACTCCCCTGGACAAGTGACCAGCCTGACAACACACAACACTCACAAGACAGACATCTATGCCTTCGGCGGGGATTCGAACCCACAATCCCAAAAAGCGAACGGCCCGCAGACACACGCCTTAGACAGCGCGACCACTGGGATCGGCAACTACAGGAATTAGGCTCGTTGAGAGCAAACGGACTAAAAGCAACTGGTCCCCGCATTGACAATAAGACTTAACATTTGCTAACATTACAGCTTACTTAAGTATTGCAGAATTCTGTTAATTATAGAATCTGTAGAACGTTCTAGTTTCCTCCTTAGCCTTATTACGCGCTGCAATAAGGAAAACGTTTCCGACGTTCGGGAGAAACACATATCCTGTGTCTTCAGAGTACTTACATTAATAGTCGTCAAAACACAAAAACAAGTTTACTTGTCTAGAAAAGTGTTTAGCTATAATTTCAGTTTCATGTGTATTGCTTACTGGAAGAGCCAAAGTTAAATTTACTTTTAAAAAGCTGAATCTACAAACGGTCTTCTCGGACATGAGGAAAGACGACGTCATGAGGTCAAGGCAGGTCGACACCTTTTTATGTCATGTTTCCTACGCTGAAAATTGCCTTTGTAGCCCAGTTGTGTGATGTCTGTTATAATGAGCAGCTCACAGCTTCAGAAAAAGCATTTTCTGTTAAGCCAAACATGCGCATTTTTAATAATTTTGCAATGTAAATTTGTGTCACAAAGAAGATGCCCAAAGTCTTTAAAAAATCCCGCGTCGACGATGCCTTACAGTGCAATATACAGAACAGTGAACATCTTCGAGTCACAGGTTCTGTGCTGGATAAATATGAAATATGAAACATTGTATTATTCTTCGATGGTGCATGGTTTAAATTACGAACATCTACAGCCAAAGAAACAGATGTGTTAAGAAAATTGCCACACAATTCGTGGTTTCCTTTACTCCACCTTACAATGCAGTACGTCGTGCAAAATTACAGGATCCGTATTTTACCAATAAACAAATTTCGACTCTTGTACAAAATCAATCCTAGCACCGTCATTCTGGGAACTGGCAGACGAACAGAAAACGTAGAGGAACCCGCATTCTTTCCAAGAACCGAAAGCCAAAACTGAAAATAAATTGCCTACATCTGAAGACAAGAGCTTTGTGCCTTGCATCGAGAAATTTTTTCAGAAAGTGTGAGGCATTCTCAGAAGCTTTAAGTCCTGATTTCGAGGCCATTATATAAAACAAGGTAAGCTGATCTGCAGGAGAAACAGAAGCTCTAAATTCCAGGCACAAGAAGGCTTCGCATGAGACAAAGCTGCCGTGACACCTGCCACAGTGAAAGCAAGGAATAGAGAGACGTTCTGTAGTTTACCGTAACTCCTCGTTAAGTAAACTACAAACAAGCTTGCAGGAAGTTAATAAGAAGAAAGTTACTCAATGCCTATGTTTACTTTCAGCTTGAATTTGGCTCGCGGATTCCATTAGTAATAATGCAAATGAAATGTTTACCAAATTAATGAATTATTTACACCAAAAACTTCTCACAGTAGCAGTAATTCATGTTTGCGCTTTAATCTTAGAAGCTCTTACCTATAATTTATAAAAGACAAAAAGTACAGAGTTGTAAAATGTTGTTATTAGAGACATTTGCACAAGTTAAGTTTGGGGCTTCAGATTTGTAGGTTATATGTCTATTTCAACTTGCCTGGATGACTATGGTTAGACTTTCACCTGCATAAAGACTTATGCAGAGGAAAGAAATTTATCAGGGTCGTAAATCTTAATGTTATGATCTCCTGGAATGTAACTTCATGTAGTGTGTTACACGCTCAAAATTTCGGAAGAACATGCTGCCTACAGCTTCAGGGTAGAAAAACGTGGGGTTTCATATACTGGTACAAACGCATCGAAGGAACCTCCTGCCTCCTGGTTCAGAACATACGACGGGTCGTTTCGAAGGTAGATATCGGGGTTTCCGTTGAAACTGCTGCTCCCATATTCCGATCAAATCTTCTGAACGGAGAAGTTGGTTCCTCTGAAACGTCGGTACCTGTTCACTCAACTACACTGCGTCATGTCCCAGAACACCACAATCTTCATTTTTATCCGGCCTTTTGTGATATGGATGGACAGGCAGGTCTTTTAATTCGGCGACAATGAGGACGGAACGTGACGCTAACCAGTCATTTGCATACAGCGCCGAGAATTAGGAAGTCCTGGGCATTCCCTCCATTTCTTCCGTAAAACTTGGTGGAGCTTTAGTTCATGAATAAAAAAATTCGACAGCGCATTTAAAATTCGACTTGAATTGCGGTAAAACATTTCGAAAGTGAATCACACACTCTACCCACACATGTGCGTGCATGAAATTTCAAAATCTGTTTGCTTCGCCTAACTCTCCAAGACGCAATACCCCGTCCTGTTACGAGACAGCCTTCGACGGCATATGGAGATTGTCTAAAGAAAATATTACCCCCGCCCCTCCAAAAAAGCACGTTCTGTGACACAACTTTTTATAAAAGGACTACGTGATCTGTAAGTCAATTGTCTTTGTTCAAAGTGACTTTACATAAAACGAACCGTCCCTTCCATTTTAAGCCCTCTCTAGGAGAGCTGTGGACAAAATATTCCGCAATATTTTTCTACCCGAATTTCTGCGAATTTATTAAAAAAATAAATTTACTTTTAGGCAAATTTCTTTCTATCTTCATATACTTCATAAATTTCTTTCTCATATATAGCACAGAATTTTATAATCAGGAAATAGTAATAATAATGATAGTAAAACATCAACAACAACAAAACAACAACAAAACAACAACAACAACAACAACAACAACAACAACAGGTTGGTTTTGACAGAAAACGTATTTTTGGGGCCCCTAGCAGTTCTCTTGCATTTTCAGTTCTTTTGCTAGTCCCGAACTGAGTTCACAACAACGGCAAGTGAGATCAGCTGCACTTACTACTTAATGCGTCTCACAACACTAGCAAAACTTTAACAGGCTGTTACACATCATGTTCAGACTACTATAATGTTGCTCTGAGGTCTTGCAGTTCAGTCTCTCCATTCAGTTGTTCATAAAAATATTCCATCAATGATTTTCCTACCCCATTCAACCTTCAGTTTTAATAAATAATACACTATCAAACACAAGTTCTTATCATCATTAACAAATGTCACATTACCTCTAGTAACACGTGAAAGTTGTTTATTGATAATAACAATACCACGTTATGTATGACAGCATATAAATACTATTTACTAATACAGACAGAACAATGGGGTGCCACATATCAAATTCCAACCTTCAATAATTTATAATTTTAAATAATTCACCAACAAATGCACAACCCTTGTATTTACGCAGTTATATTACTTTAAAACACTGAAACCTCCGACATCTTTCGATCTCCATTGGATCACCAACAGGAAGCATGTACATCAAATTATCTTGTATTAACCATTACGTAACTAATTTATAAGTTAATTCCTGATATCTTGTATGTCATGTAGAAGAACTGAGAAATAAGTTGTAGGTTAGGTTACTCCATGCAGAACAGGTGTATATAAAGGCATAATGAACTTTGATACACAGTGTTTCAAGGCAGCTTGTGTGTATGTGTACCGTGCCAGCTTGCATCGTACATACAAGCTGCCTCGAAACACTGTGTATCAAAGTTCCATATTCATTTATATATATCTGGTCTACACGGAGCAACCTACAACTTATTTCTCAGTTCTTCTACATGATGTACAAGACATCAGGAACTAAGGACTTATGAATTAGTTACTTAACATTTTATACAAGATCTCTGATGTACATACTCCCTGTTGGTGATCCCACAGGGATCGAAACATGTATGATGTGTCAATTTTTTTAATGTAATATAACTGTGTAAACACAAAGATTGTGCATTTGTTCGTTCATTACACAAGCCTACAAAACAAAACTTTTAAAAACTGTTTTAGTTTCAATCACTGATTTTGTATAATTAACATATGCTGATTACAGAAATAACTTCCACTTTGCTGTATCACATCACATTATTTCACAATTATGAAAGAAAGATATAAAACAAAATATTTGAAATTGCAATGTTGCAATGCATGTATGACATATGAACAACAAGAAAGTCCAATAACCTGGAGAAAATATAAGCAATTTTGCATTTTTAATCAGATTTAAACATTATGAATACAAAATAATCATCAGTTACTGCATTACATATGAATTTTCCACAAAAAACAGAAAAAGTAACACTGAAAGTCACTAATAGCATTAATAACTTAAACTGCTACCATACTGTCATAAAAATATATGTGATTTTACATTAAAATGTGAGTCAGTGTTTCATGTTATGCATTTCAATCAACAGAACCTCTGTCACTTGGTTTGAAAATTTCTTCTGCCAGATTTTCTTTTGTGTGTTGTGTCACATCACATTTCAGTGCCCCGCACTAGTCCACCATCATAGATACATTCCATTGCTCATGGTACCACCTTTCCATCTCCTTCATATCTTGGTGAAACCATTCACCTTGTTTCTCACTGACTGTCCCTAGGTTTTCTGGGAACTGGTCCAAATGTGAGAAGAGAAAATGTAGTTTCAGGCTCATTTTACATCCTAAAACTTTATATTTCTCTAGCCTATTGTTTACAACTTGCTCATAATGTGTGTCTTTATCATTTCCCAAGAACTTATCAATCACTTCTTCAAAAGAAATCCAAGCTTCTCTTTCAGCAGGAGTCATACAGACTCTTCAAACACTCTGTCTTTATTTAGTGTCCAGATCTGTGGTCCAACAAAGATGCCTTCTTTGACTTTTGCATGTGAAAGTGCTGGAAACTTGTTGCTTAGGCAATTAAAACAATTTCCATTTCTATCCTGGGCCTTAACAAATTGCTTCATTAAACCCAACTTTATGTGTAAAGGTGGTAAGATAATTTTTTCAGGGTCCACTAAGCTCTTCCTCAGTATGTTCTTCGAGCCCAGTATCGGTACAGTTCTTTGAGTCCACTATCTTTGTGTCCAGTGTTTACCTTGAGCTCCACTGTCCCATTCACAGATGTAACATGGGAATTCTGTGTACCCCTATTGTCCTAGCAGAATGCACAGAACCTTCAGGTCACCACAAACCATACATTGGTGTTGCTTATAATTTATTTTTTCTAGTAGCTGCTCAAGATTTGCATAGGTTTCCTTAAAATGAACCAAATGAGCAACTGCGACTGAAGCAAGACGGTTACCATTATGCAGCAACACACCTTTCAAACTTCTCTTGCTTGAATCAGTGAAGAGCCTCCATTCACCTGCTTTATACTCTGCACCTAACATATTTATTAGATTTGGAACGTCATTGCAATACACTAGAGAGTCTTATTGGGTGAAATACTGCAGTAGATCTTTCTCTCGATTTCTACAAAATGTTCCTGGAGTTTGCAGGGTTTTCTCCTTCAGTCTGGAGCCTAGAACTTATACAGCATCCTTAGGGAGATTTAGGTCTCTTACCAAATCATTCAGTTCAGTTCGGGCGAAAGATTCAGATGTGCCATGCATGTCGATACCATATTCAGAATC
The DNA here is from genome assembly GCA_013340265.1 of Coptotermes formosanus. Classification (NCBI taxonomy): domain Eukaryota; kingdom Metazoa; phylum Arthropoda; class Insecta; order Blattodea; family Rhinotermitidae; genus Coptotermes; species Coptotermes formosanus. The sequence goes on from BLKM01000505.1 coordinate 245,605, forward strand.
CTCTGACAATTCATCGGGAGTGGCACTTGATTCAACCTCCGGTGTATAAGGTTGCTTAGGAGGATTAGGTACTGGTATATCAGGGCCATGTGGCACAGGTTTTATGGCAGAAGGCAAATTGGGATAAGTAACTCCTTTCATATTTTTTGTGTGGAAGCCTTTCAGTGCACACATACAAAAACAGCAGTCGTCAACATGGTTTACTGGCTGACGCCATACCATTGGCATGCCAAACCACAGGGTCTTCTTCTTTCCCCTTGTCCAGTTTCTTAAATCTTCAACACAAACACTGCACACTGTATGAGGAGTCCAAGATTGGTTCTGATCACCTAGCTTAATTCCAACATAAGCAAAACAGGCAGTTTTAACAAAGGAGGTTATGTTCTTTGTTTTTTTTACCATAAAATTCCCAAAGATATAGCAAAATACATTTGGATTGCTCATACACTATATTCTTTGCATTGGTTTTGGCACAACAAATATAAAAAAGGGCAAGATTTAACAGATGAATCACTGCTGTTAACATGCATTCAAATTTCTTGCTCAGCACTAGTTGTAGTAACTGCTAAGCAGTCACAGCCATTACCACAGTGAAAAGTGCTTCCAGCTCTATGAAATAAGCTGTCTTATACAACAAAACAAAGTTGCCAAATCCATAACTACTTAACTTACAGTGTCCTTTGACTTTGATATTAATGCACAATTATTCCACTGAAACACAATTTTTTAAAAGTATTATTATAGAAATACTAAAACACTAAAAAATGGCATGTGACAGAACAAAAGTAATAACATTTCTGGAATCAGCACACAACGCTTCTTATGAATCAAGCTTCAAAATCAAAACAGCAAAATCCATGTAGACCAGCGGTATTATAAATTAGTCATTTTCAATGCACGGAATGAATAACACAGAACTTCAATAATTCCTCGCTGGTAGCGCAAATACGATCCAGCTGGTCACTGAACTGTCCAGAGGTTCCTTCGGGTGTATAACTTAAGCCTGAAAGACGTTCGATATTCATACATTTGTTTAAACTAAACCTAACATGTGTTTTCTTCTTTCAGTCTGGACCATATAATCCGACAACGATTGTGGCCCCAGTACTATACTTTAGCACACATTCTCACTGTCAAATTCAGCGAGAACCCTGTCCACCAGAATGGATTATTTATATTCAGATACAGGTTTGGCAAAATGTCACGGAAGTAATTGCGAACCACTTAAAAATGTCAGCTATGAAGTCATGAAGACGGAAATCGAATTTTCATTAAGAAGTAAACACGAAACATACAGCCTGGCTACGCGTCACAGACGACGAAGTACTTACAAATGACCTTGAAAGGAATCACCAGAGAAATATGGTAAACAGAGTAACATACATGTAACTAAAAATGAATAACTAGTAGTAGCTTCATGAACGTAACTTACCAAATGTTGTAAAATTTCTACACCCGATCGTTATCACGCAAAAAACTTGCTTCGGAAGAAATGATAGTCCCAGTTCACTCAACACACACCACTTTACTACCGTCACGTCTTACTGTCACACGACAAATGCGAGCAGCCGGCCTGCAGCTCAGAGTAGTAGAACTATCGGTACTATAGTACACAGATCATAATCGACCACCACTTTATCCTTGCATGTTCGTTGATGCCACAGTGATGTAACGCACACCGACGTACTTACTCGGTTAAAATGGGCACAATGTGTACCCGGCGCACTTGTCTACGAATGTGTCTCTAGATTACTTCTCGGAAATGCGAAATGTGGTATGAGAGATAAGCAGTGGAATTCGTAACTAACCTACGAGACGTCATTAGAAGACCATCTTTACTGCAGCTTCTGACGCCACAAAATAAGATGGATACTATACACAGAATACGTATTCCAGGAAAAGTCGCACATATTGTGCACAATATTATGAACTTCTGTGATGAGACAAAAAAATAGGGTTGGTCCAAGCACGTCTTTCGTAAACAACTGATGTTTTTACGTACGTATAATAATTTGTTGCAATGTAACATACATACATACATACATACATACATTTCATTTACATTTCATCAATCCAATATCAGCCCATCGGCTGCTGGATATGAAACATGTCATAATATCACTAATATCAACATCAATGACAGGCACAGACAGGAAACACAAACAACAGTATCACAGTATGACATCACACACAGTACAAGCAATACAATACAAAAATGCAAAAAATATATAAAAGTATAAAAGTAAAAGGTAAAAAGTAAAAAGGTAAGACAATTCCAATTTTTGCCAGTTCAAAATATACTACAACAAAGCATTTATCATCACCAAGCACTTCTAATGAATCTTCTAATGGTAGTGGGGGGGGGGGGGGGAAGGTACAAGAAGATACTGTTCAATGACTTTTTGAATTGCACCTCATCATATTGGAATTGCCTGATACATACAGGTAATTTACTAAAAACCTTTATGGCAGAATACCTAATGCCCTTGGACTACGCAAATGATTCCCTTGCCTAATAATTACACAATGTAATGCTAGATTTGTTTGAAAATATATACAAACATGGTACTGTTAATATTTTTTTTGACAATAATTTAAAAATTCATCCACTGAATAAAACGCATTATGTATTAAAATTTCTTTCAGCCTTTCTACAAACATTTTTCCATCCTCTAGTAAATCAACTAAAAACTTTGGTAAACTATTAAAGATTTTAACACTCATATAATGTACTCCTTTTTGCCTTATTGCTAAGCGTGATTGGAGTACATGAAGATTTCCTCTATTCCTCGTCAGCTTGTTATTAACTGTACAACTAAAGGTAAAGAGCTCCAAGTTGTTCTTCACAAAAGTCATCAATGATAATATATACTGTGATGCCAGAGTTAAAATATTTAATTCTTTAAAAACTGGCCTGCATGAATTTCTGTGATTTATTCCCACCATTATTCTTAAAGTCCTTTTTTGTAAAAGGAAAACTTTCTTAGCTTCTGCTGAGTTACCCCAAAAAATAATCCCATACTTCATGATTGAGTGAAAGTATGCAAGGTATATCATCCTCAGTGTTTCAATATTACTGCAAAACTGCATATTTCTGATTGCAAAGCATGCATTACCAAGTCAAGGTAATATTTGTTCAACATGCGCTTTCCAGTTCATAAGCTTATCAATTTCTATTCCCAAAAATTTAATATTCTTTACATCTTGCAAGTGCTGATTTTTGCATTGTAATTGGAATAACATGTTATTTTGAGAAGTAGTTTCAAATTTTAAGATTTTAGTTTTTGTTAGGTTTAAAGAGAGTCCATTATTTGCAAACCAATATTTTAGCATATTCAAGGCCTTGTCAGATTTTACTTGAAGCTCATGTGTGTTATTGCCAGATATTAACACACTTGTGTCATCTGCATATAATGTTATTTTATAGTCAGTATTCATTCCCAATGGTAAATCATTAATATATATTAAGAACAGCAAGGGACCCAACACAGAGCCCTGAGGCACTCCATATTTCACAATTTCCCAATCTGAATATACTCTTCCTTTCTCACTATGACATACCTCAACTCTTTGTTTCCTCTGTTCAAGGTAGGACTTGAACCACCTTAATATTTCTCCACGAACACCACAGACGACCAATTTATCCAACAGAATATCATGAATCACACAGTCAAATGCTTTTGTTAGATCACAAAATATGCCTAGTATTTGACTATGTTCGTCCAAGGTTTTTAGAATGTGATTAGTTACAGTATAAGTTGCCATTTCCGCATTTTGATTCTTCCTAAAACCATACTGTTCAGGCGCAATTATATTATTTACTTGTACATGTTGGTATAATCTGGCATATGTTGCTCTTTCAAAAATTTTTGAGAAGGTCGTTAACAAGGATATTGGTCTATAGTTTGAAATGTCAGTTCTCTCTCCCATTTTGTATATAGGTCTCACTAAAGCATAACCAAAGAAGGCCAAGGAAATGAAGCAAAGGACTTCCAAATCTTCACAGACAGAAGAATCAATACATACCCTCTGAATTAAATACTAGTTGTTTATAAGAATAAATGCGCAATTGGAAGACAATCTCTGAATCAACGTGAAAGTCACAAAGAAATACCAACACCAAGGAGGTGCACAACTTCTGCAAAGAGGAACTGCTTTTCATAATCAATCAAGCAACTTCCTGGAAACATTGTGAGGAACACTGGTTTTCTCTTCACGAAATGCAAGAATAGGATTATTATTTTTATTTGATTCATTTGTTTATTTATCGTTCATATCACGAGGCTTTCAATAGGTCAGGAAGTATAGGGTCATATGGTGCAGAGATCGGTGTATAACAAACTGGAAAGGCTGTAGAAGAAGGCAGCTGTGGCCTGCCTACAGGTACCATCACAGTACGTGCATGAAGGGACTGAAGAAAACATCGGGTTGGGTAGCCTGTCTCCCGACCGAAAATCGAACCCGATACCTTCGAAACAGAACTGAACAAGAAAATGAAGCACATACATCAAACCCATTAAAATCAATTACATATCCAAAATTGTAACTTCCATAGAATCATACATTTCCACACAGACCTACAAAAAATATAATAATAATGTAGCAGCATATAAAACAGAGCTAATTAATATTGCAGAATATCTTAACAAAAAGTATAAAGAAGACCAGTTTGTAAATATTATTAAAACCCAAGACAGCATTCAACCAACTATGAATTCAACAGTTAGAGCAGCAGCGAAGATCATAGATGAATTAAGTCAACCAAAGGAGTACAGTGACATGAAACACAATGGAATGCAAAACACAAAGGCAAGATTGAAAGAGTCATTAAAGAAAAAATGGGAAAACAAAGTAACGCATGGCCAACACATTAGAAGCACTGATAAACAGCTCATCAGCGAGGAAGATATGTTCCTCTGACTGTCAAAGGGAGACCTAACAGCAGAAACTGACAGTGAAATAGTGGCAGCACAAGACCAAGCACTACAAAAAAAAATATAATGCAACAAAAATATTACAAACAGAAAAAGACCGCAAATGCAGATTATGTCATCAATTTCAGGAGACAGTAGAACACATTATATCCGCGTGCCCAATATTGGCAAAAGAACAACACATCAAACAACATGATAGAGTGAGCACTCAACTACACTTCAATATATGTAAGGAAATACAGGTAAAATTAGACAGTGAACTCTGGTATGAACATGTACCACAGTCAGTAGAAACAAATCACGAGAGCAAGGTCACCATATTGTGGAATCAACATGTGCAAACTGACAGAAACATCCCCAACAATAAACTGGACATCATAATCCGGGATAATGAAGAACGAACACATATGCTAATTGAAGTAGCAATCCTGGGAGACAGAAATGTGATAAAGAAAGAAGCCGAGAAGATTCAAAAACATAAAGACATAATAGAAATACAGGGCATGTGGAATGTAAAAACAAAGGTGACGCCAGTTATAATAGGAGCAACTGGAACCATTTCAAAATCCTTCAGAAAATACTTGACCAGCATACCAGGAAAGCATAAAGTCAAGGAACTACAGAAAACAGCTATACGGGACACAGCACACATACTTCAGAAAGTACTAATGTAGAAGCACAAAAGAGTTTAATATTGAAGACGGTGTTGTATGCACCATGAAGAGTAAGCGCAGAATAGCTGCGACACTGTATACCCAAGAAACATGGCTTGTTTCAGGTATATAAGTGTGAATACCCTGCATAAAGGAGTTAATGTAGTAGTAGTAGTAGTAGTAGTAGTAGTAGTAGTAGCAGTAGTAGTATTCAGTGTGTACAATACAGGTGAACTCCATAGGCAAACTTTCTGTTCAAAAATCTGAACATATTTTAATAGGACTTGAAACTGATGTTTTATGCTAACAGATATAAGCAGACCATAATTTTGGAGCTTGCTAGTAAAATGCTTTTCCTATTTCACATGACGCTCGTACTATTCTTTTGTCATAATCAGCTGATTGTGCAACTGACTGGCAAGGAACAAGGCTTTTCCTGACAGTTTCAAATTAAAGTATTTCCGTAATAAATTCTGATATCATGGTCACAATAGCCTAGCCAAGAGCTACAGGATGTAAAGTTTTACATTACTGTACATAGCTGTAAACAGAGTTACAAGTATTCTTGTATGTTGGTTTGATGGCACCATACTAACTCCTGACCATTAAGGTATCAAACGAGAAACGTGATAAAGGAAACAGAAGTTGGAATAGACATTGCAGAATGGGACCGTTGGTCTGTTTTACATTAGTCTCTTAATTTCTGTTGTCAGAGTCCTTTAGAAAAAATACTAAACAACTCTATACATTGTGTTTTGTCCTTGATGCAAATAATGTGCACCATCAATACAAAGAAGAATTACAGACCTTTGAATAGAGCTATGGCTATTTGTACCTTCAAATTAACAGCACATAAATCTCTCGAACTCTAAAATTGACAAATGCTATTTTCCTACTGAGTTAGAACTGACCGACTCCCAAGGTCCTGGCTAAAAAGGGTTTTCCAGTATTATCCAAAAATATCTAGTGAAACAACTGAATTTCTGTCTGTATTGGGTCTATTCTTTACACACAGAAAACTGACAACTTTAAAAGCTGATTGTAAATCGCTTAATGGACAGATATGTATCTTCTTGCCAGTGTACTTCACAAGTTTGTCACAACTACCTATTAGGTCCACCCAGCTTCATATCCATTTCATACCGGAAATTCTTTTCCTGTTCCCACATTAATCTTAATAAAGTGGTGCTTAATTAGGCACACATCAAGTTTGTTTACAGATTTGCTCATGAACTATTTTTAAACAAATAAATAAATAAATAAATAAATACATATTGTTTAAATCAGTTGGCAGATGTTACACTACAATTTATTGATCTGTATACTGTCCTCTTTAATAGTAATGTACTACCTGTGATCTGTACAAAAATGTGTTCGGCCATGACATAACCTTACATCACATAAATACTTGCTTATACTTATAAACTCTCTTCTACTTATCCTTATATTTCTGTACTTACACAAGTCACTTATGCTGTAGCTCATCTCTGATGCACTCACCACCTTCACAGTTATATAATTATTACTCTCAGTATTCTACATATTCTGGGCATTTATCTTGCTGTTATAACTAATCCAAACACACTGCCATGAATGATGGAGCCTTTCATGTAGACTGATTGATAACAGTTCTGTCACTGACCATTAGATGTCAGGCACACGCAGCATGTGAGCTAAAATCTATTTAGCAAGTGGAGAAATTTGTAGAAATATTTATCACCATTTCAGCAGTTATAAGACTGTAAGAGACACGAATTTGAAGCATGTAAGTTACATTATTAAACATAAGGCAAACATGTAACCTTTAATTTAAAGGACTCCTCCAGAAGCATATCATTTTTAAGGTAACTGGGTTTGTTTTATAAACGGTCTAGAGATGTATTATAATAACATTTCCTTTAAAATTATTTTACTGCAGGATTTGTACCACGCACACAAACAGAGGAAGTATATACAGGTCATTAATTTTATCAGAATATTGCTATAGCAAAAATTAAGTAAAAGCTGTTCATGATGAGTGATAAAATGAAAGCAGACAAAAGATTTGTACAGTACCTAACTGTCGTTAAAGTATAGTAAATTTATTTTTTGTGGGTTGACTCGTACTTCATTTCTTCACCAAGAGATGACACTAACAACACTACCCATTGTGGACAAGAATATGTATTGGAAAACAGCGTTACTGATCATAGGTGTTTTTAAACAGTTTACTGTAGTCAGCATTATTGTAACTGCTGCACGTATTATTATAACTTGCCTTGAGACATAAGGTTAGTCACAAAGTTATTCATTATCATCTTCTATACACATAAAAACCGCATGAATAACTATAAATTAGTATTAAGTACACATTCCCTTCACTTGCCGTTAATGGAAACCATAGTTAACAAATCTCTATGAACAGCATACAAAGGAGAAACACATGCAATATCCAAAATAATAATCAAAATGTGATGAATTTACAAACTAACCCTGAATTAAGAAAATGTACCTATGATACAGGAAACTGTTGGGTACATCCATAGCTCAGTCTCAAAAATCTTAAACGGACTCATACTTATAATACAGATGGGTAGAAATAATATTTATAACCATTTTGCAATTTTATAGACCCCTCCATAAATTATTCTACATTATTAAGGATTCACTATTTAATAACCAAATACAGTGGATTAGTTTATTACAGTTTAATACATATAAGTATCTGAATGTCACTGTAGTGCCTGTAAGTTAAAAATCAAGAATGTGTGGCCTTTAAAATTAGAAATTCTTATGGTGCTGTACATACCTGTAGGTTTTACAAACTCTCTTCTTCCAGGCTCATTTTGGAAAATAATTCTTTAAGTTAGTGTCTAAATATAGAAAAAAGTTTCGAATTTGAAGCAGCAGGTAAGTGGACAGAGATGTCAGCCTAATTATTAAAACTCAAACTAGAATTTGAAAACATTCATACATGTGCAGGAGAAGAGGCAAGAAGAAGAGGAACACAAGGGTGAAGAAGAAGAAATACCAATATTACAATCTGTATCTCTACGGGCAAAAAGCTGCAGATCTTAGGTCATTAATGTCATCCACCATATTACACAAACAATGGATAAAGTATATGGGCTGTATTTTTGCTTAATGCATTTAAGCTGCAACTTTTAAGGTCCCTAAGAGTGAAGTTACACACATTGCATAGCCCCAAGTATCTTATGTCATCATGGAAAGTTACTCAGTAATTATAATACTGTTTCACATAACATGGAGTACTTAATATTTTATATTCATTGTTAAAATTATTTACAATCATATAATTATTGTTCTGTTTGCAGAAAAATGTTTACCATCAGTTACTACAAATTGCTAAATATTCCCATATGCATGGAAGTAAAAATATTAAACAAATTATATTAAAACTGAGAACCTGTCTGCCTTTCACAAAGAAAATTGGTAAAATCTCCCACATCTGTGGTAGCATCCAAACTTTTCATTAAATGTGACGCTAATTATATAACAATGAAGTGTGTCATTATTATGTAACTTTCATTTCACCACTGGCAGCTTCAACCACCAGTAAATAAAATTCATAATCACTGACTCGTAAGAGGGTAATGGCATGCTGTCTTCTCGTAGGATATCTCTGTAAAATTGGATGAAGATAAACATTCAGAGCCAAAATGATATATTACTTTTGTTTGTTCTGGATATGAAAATTACAAGACTGGAAACTCAAAACAACAGAATATCAGCAACTATTACTACAACACAACCACAACAAGAAGAAATTTGGCAGTTTTAATATTTGGTGATGTAACAGTAATGATGCTGTCTTCAGGGCATCCAAAGACCAAAACGACTATCAATATGCTTGACAAATTCAATTGTATTTCAACTCAAAGTGCATTAGAAACATGCATGTCTTTGGTATTCCTTTCAATATTGTTAAATGTTTTCCAAACAGTATTTCAAATAGTTACTATGTATTATCCAAATGATTATTCTCTAAACCTTCCTTTCTTGTCTCACACATAAGAATAACACTTAAAAGTTTCATTTTACTAAAAAAGAAGAAGAAGAAGAAGAAGAAGAAGAAGAAGAAGAAGAAGAAGAAGAAGAAGAAGAAGAAGAAGAAGGATGGATGGATGGATGGATGGATGGATGGATGGATGGATGGATGGATGGATGGATGGTGGTTGTGGTGGTGGGTCAGTATTTGTTTAAATTCAGAATTTATTAAAGTAACAGGCCAAGAAATAAAATAATGTATATTAATAGCAATAATACTGCGTTCTTATAAAGTGTTTTGTTTCTATGTGGATGTATTTTTTCAGTATGACAGTTACATTGATGTTACATTGCCATCAAGACTGCACTTCAAATATGGAGTGCTGAGTCATGTCACATCATAAACTGTACTGGTATGTGGGTATGTGTTCTGCAGTCACAGGTGTTACTGTGCTGTGAGCCGTCAAGTTGTAAGGGCAATTTTCCAAAGTGTGTTGAAAGTGTCTTGTCAGTGTCCCTGCTACAAGCACTTTACGAGTGGACACAAGGTTGTGAAATCATGAATACTGAATACACTTCGTTTCACAAAATATTTAATACTCTCTGACGTGAACATAATGAACTGGTATTTACGTCTAATTTTACAGTTTTAATATTACACCGATGTAACATAAAGGCATTTCCTCAATATCCTAATTTAATAGCCTTGGTGTAGATTAAAGACTATCATTGTGTCACCATGGTAAATAGGTCAGGAGCAATAACAAAGACATTATTTTCGTACTGTAAATAAGTATTTATAGACATATTAATCCTCATAAACTATTATTTTTGCTGTACACAGTGAGACAAATAGTATAACATTCTTTGCAAAATCCATTGATATTTTAAAGGTCCATAAGGTAGACAAGGTTACAGATGGGTAATGTAAAACATCCTTAGGTCTGCCAAAGCAATGTTTCTACAGATAACATACACAGCCAACACCTGGGCAAAGAAAGAACTAATATAAAATGAATTACTTCATACATTTCCCAAGCCAGTGAAAAATATGTTACATTACTCAGTCAGGTTTGTGTAATACTTCTTGATATTGCATAGCAGAACTTTTCTTCCTCACTATTTTCTAGATTCCAATTTAACTTTGGTTACCCCAAATGCAAAGAGCAAGATATATGTATCATTACATCCAGTTTTTAATAATCCTATCTTATATCCTGTATTTTAGAAATTTTTTCTCAAAATACAGGTGCATAAATGTAAATATCTGTATCTTTACCTCTTTTGATATACTATGTTAATACATTTAGCTAACAGCAGAATTCTGAAGAAATGGTAAATTATATCACAGACAAAGATACAGGACATTATGGACAAAGTAGCTGGTGTCACAACACTTTGAGGAGTGTGACCTCCAGTACCAGGAATGTGTGCACAACTATGGGATTAACCTTCCCACAGTCCTGTGTTGTGTGTAAGTAGCAGTTATGCATCACAAACTGCATGTTAGTTGCACCCTATACTCACAGCACAGACACGTAGCTCTTGTTTCAGGCTGCTCTTGGCCTAGAATTCGCCCCTGGATCCCCAAGAGCCTAAACCTCCACCAGACCGGTTCTGAGTCCCTTCACCCAAAGTTCCACAACTGACTTCACGTTTTAAAAGTTACAGTTGTCGTCCTCTTAGGGGGGAAATCAGACGACTCGTCACTGTTTAAGGACGATTTTCCCACTTCAGACTGATGCGAGTTACCATGGGGAACGTGCAACTGACGTCTTTTCCCCCCTGAAACTCGCAGAGGCCACTTTCAAGTTTTGTCCAAATTAAACACAGTAGTATGAGTTGAAGTAACAGAACAATTGAAGTCTTGAAGCTGGGAACAGTGCCTCCGAACTGTGCTATTGAAATGTACCAAAGTGTGCGAGGAACTTTCACATATAGTTGCACTATTGCCACGCCGGCTCAAACTACGTCGTCCTCTAGTGTCAACGCAACAACAAAAGAGATACTTGTTGAAATGTTTTCTAAAAGTTCCACTGACACAGTACAATGTTATAGGATTAATACACGAGTTTATAAAGCTAAGACAAAAACCTATTATCCTAAATGCGTGCCAGAAGTCATCGTAAACATCTGTTGACTTGGGGTCAAAATGGAACCACAGATTGAATATATGATATGGTAGAAAGCACAGGATAAATATTATGACGAAGGCTAAGACCATTTTTGCAACTTTCTTTCTTGCACGAATTTGTGTCGATTGTCCCTGCATCTCTCCGGGCATATTCCTTGTGCTGAGCACAAGATGGTGGGCCATGAGGATGTAGAAGAATGTAATGATTATCAGTGGAATGGCGTAATAGGCAAGGAACTTTATCATCACCATCATTTGACCATAAAATTTACCCAGTTCTTCTGGATATGGGGAGCATACCTGTGGAAAAAAACATTTTAGTCAGTTTAGAGAACAAGGCTTTGAGAACATGCAGTCGTGTAGATCTGTTAAATTTTGTTGGGCCACAAGGCTGACCACTGTTAACAAAATTCTGATGTTTTGAAAACTCTTTATGGTTTTACATTAGGATGATACAATATTTACATTACGAAGTCGCTAGAGAACAAAGCCCCCTTGTTTCGGAAAGTAGTAACATTTCTGTCAACAGGGTGGATTGGGTGTGTAGAAATAATTATTGATGACAAAACGTAAATTTCCGAAACGTCACAGTCTTATTCATTTTGTACCACGTAACAGCTGCAGTAGTTTCTGAAAAACGTAATGTTAATTTTGTATACTCGAATTCAAGTATTTCTGGAAGTTATACTGAAACCAAGAAACCACGTTTCCTGTTTTTCGCGGAATAAAATGAACTGTAAGTCAAAGTTAAGTTTCGGGTACTTTAATCAGATTTTAGCTTACGAGCTTATGTCAGCTGATAAGGTGAAGCTGTTTTAATTTACAACCTGACGTACAGAAAATCTTGGATTACGATTTGGGCGGGCATGTGTCACACACCGAAAATTAAAGAAACACATAAACCAATTTCCGTTGCAGAAACATAAAAGAAAATAAAAACCAATGCTCCCCCAAGAATAAAATACAAATGCCAGCCATTTTACCTTGCTTATTGGTCGGTGCCATGGTTATATTCACACATGACAATTTTCACTTCAACAGTCCCAATAATATATATATATAATATATATGTATCAGAGAACAGTTTCTAATATTAGATACATTGGAAATTTTAAGCAAAATTCATCTCAACTAGATACAGATTATGTAAAAAGAATACAGAGAATGTAAAGCACGTTTTGGTTAGGACTTTGTCCTTTTCTTGTCCTTTTCCTAGTAATGGAGCACCGGTGGAATGAAATTGACAGGGGAAAACCGAAGTACTCGGAGAAGAACCTGTCCCAGTGCCACTTTGTCCACCACAAATCCCACATGGACTGACCCGGGATCGAACCCGGGCCTCCGCGGTGGGAGGCCGGCGGCTAACCGCCTGAGCCATGGCACGGTACACGTGGTTAGGACTTACACAGTGGGGAAGGTAAAGTTAGAATTTAAACTCGGTTTGAAGTTATAATTGCATACGACATAAGCAATGAGAAAAATCCGGTTGTGAATGTATGAGGAATTAAAACTTTTCATGGTCACAGAATTAGCCAGTCTTCTTACAAGAATCTTGGCTCTGAAGGAATCAGAGGCGTACTGCAAACAAGTGACAAGAAAATGTACAGTCGATAATTGAGTTCTAAATTAAAGAAGTTTAATTATTTCCTGGAATTTTAATTAAATCAAGCTGGAGAAGGAACACTCGTGAAGTAAGTACTTTATGCAACGAAAGACATGGAAAAGCAAAATGATCCAGTATTCAAATTACTGTCTATTTTTCGAATGTGCAATATTTCACACCTTCTGTCATACCCTAACTTTGTATCACACACAAAAGAATCGTACCCACACTTATGACATGATGCTGACTCAACTAGTAGCTCTAAGTGTTACCTAATATTTCGTCCAGGAAGTCTACGAAATACGCAAATATTTTTCCTTCCACTAAGCCTTATTACAATAATTCTCAGTTTTTAACTTAAAATATTCGCACCAAATGACGACGAATAAAGAAAGGTAAGACTTGAAACAATATAACTGTAATCAGTTTTATACGCAATATCTCTGAGATTATGAGAGGGATAAAAATCATACCCCAGTAGACGAAAAAGAACACTATGTTGTTTACTTTCCTTTGCGACACGGCGTCGCGTCACTGGGTAATCTTAAAAGAACGTTAATTACAGCTACCAGCTAGCTAGCTACTTACCTACCTAGTACTTACATACCTACCTGACTGACCGACTAACTAAACTAACTAACTAACTAACTAACTAACTATCTATCTAACTAACTAAGTCAACGGAGCAGAGTCTTTCCTGAAAATCGTAGTTCTTCAACTAGTCAAGAAATTCACCACATCATATGTAATCCGAAGGGTTATTAGCGTGTTTACAAGACCCCGCCACTTGACCCTATCCTGATTCAGATCAATCCAGTCCACGCCCTCCTAACTAATTTCTTTAAGATCCGTTATAATATTGTCCTCGCACTTACGCGTAGTTCTTCCAAAACTCAGCTACGCCGAAGGCAGAACCTAAAAAGTGGCACGCATGGCTTTCTTAATGAACAACACAAATTCAATCCTGTAACTCATTATTGCCGTCTCACACCTGTTCAGAGAAAGTAAAGCAATAAGTGAAGGCCCTGTCTATTCCTGGTCAGCCAAGGGATCCCGTATTTTGAAAGAGAACTTACATAACTGCCATTAAGGCCCGCGTGTTACATAATACCCAATAACTAGTGGCCAATCCTGATCGGGAGGTGTGGTATAGCGGACGGGTACATAATGAAGCATCCTATCGTCCCGCTAGACCTGCCTCCGGATCAGAATTCGATATTCCGAATAATGTGGTACATTCTTCAAAGCTACACAGTGAAAATTTTAATGGACTGGGACAGACATATTCTTTAGGATGGATAGTTGACCTTGATAGTCTTGTTGGCTGCCAGCGTAATATCGGGCACATATGAGAAAATGGCTGCAGGCATGGCAAGCAAAATGGCGAGCACCCAGATGCCGAGCGCCGTGAAAAGGGTGACAGGCTTCGTGGAAAGCCGGCCGGACACATGGCGACGCATTGGATTCACGATGGCGCAGTATCTTTCTGCACTTAGAGCAGTCAGCGTGAACACAGAGACACCTATTGAAACATCCTTGGCACATTCCGATACCTTACAGATCAGCTCCCCATATGGCCACGATTCCAGCTGCAAAAATTAGTTACATTTAATTACAGTTACATTTAATTACAGTTACATTTAATTCCCTGGTGTCCTCGCTGCTCTCCAACTTGAAGATCAGCTCTACTGTCCACAGACCAGGAGATGATCCCTGCTACGAATCAGACAGTTGCGCATGCGCAAGATTTCGTGATAAGTGACAAGTTGCTACCGCCCGACCTGAAAGCATTCAGGAAATATACTCACACTCATTACACGCTACTTGAAATGCGTGATGTTTTCAGTCCCTTTGTTGTAGTAAACAACCTGTCGGTGCACTAGTTGCCCCTATACCCAGCAGTCCCCAGCACAGCGCCAGACACGCTCAGCCCTCCGCGCGGATTATCTCGTGGTCTGTGGTCCGTACACACGGTTCCAGTTAAAACATTTACAGTCTTATGTAATCGTCGAATGACTTCAGTACACTCCAACTGTTTAAGAGGTCAAGGCTGAACATAAACACAACTCAATCTGCTAGACTTACATCAATATTTGGAGTTATAATTGTCTCAGAGCACTCCTCGCTGCGTAATAGCCATATCATGCAACCTGTGCTGTCAATTAAGGCTCTGTATACATCCAGGTTGAAGTACCTACTTACTGTGTACAAAGTAGATATGAAGGGAACACACGTGACGATCACCAGGAGGTCCCCTAGTGCCAGACTAAAGATGTACGTGTTGGGGACATTTCTCATGTTGCTGTTGCGTATAAAGATCAGCACCAGGGTACCGTTGCCGAGGACACCAACAACGAAGATCAGAGCGAAGAGGACGGGTACGATGTAGGTTTCGGGTCGCATGTTGTACGGGATGTAACCACCTTCATTCTCCAGGACCTCGACGTCGTCCAAACCTTGGCCCGAGGAGTTCCAGCAACTGCAGTTGTTTTCCAACAGACAGCTCGCGTTCAGGACTGGGTCGCACTCCTCAGCCGGGTACGAGAAGTCGCTGCTGGTTAGCAACATCCTGCTGGCACCAACTATTGAATTGTCAGTGCTCCGTAATAAATTTAAGGACGCTATTACAACTGGTTAGGCCAGGCCTGTATGGCGTAGCATATAAGGATTGTATTAATTTCTTGGAACATTTGAGGAACAGAGGGTTTAAGCCTGTAATGCATCGAATAGCAACACTATTGTGTTTATTGGCGTACTTAAAGGGCAATTTCCATAGCTGATAAGTGAAGATGATGGCTGTGTTTCTCCTTCGCTTTCGGGAAAAATTTTTGTACTCTACTTATATTAATTATATAAGCGTCGATAAAGAAGACATTTCTTGTACCTGGGCTTAAGGCAGACTGCTTTCAGTACTCAAGACTCATAACAGACACCAGTACAGCACATTACAGGGTGATGTTCATATATGCGTTTTGTATTATTTACGGGCAGACAACAAGTACGTACATACTTTATACCCTGGGTCAAAGCTGAATATCTTTAATTCCTTTTTAGGCTCGTTCGCAAAATTGCGAAAAGCGACTATTAGCTTCGTTATGTCTGTCTGTCCGTTCGTCTGTCCGTCCGCATGGAGCAACTCGGCTCCACTGGACGGATTTTCATTAGATTTGATATTTCAGTGTTCTTCGAAACTCTGTCGCTAAAATTCAAGTTTCATTAAAATATGACAAGAACAACGGGTACTTTACGTGAAGGCCTATGTACATTTATAATATCTCGCTCAATTCCTCTTAGAATGGGAAATGTTTTAGACAAAAGTTGTAGAGAATATCAGAAAACGTTTTATGTTCAGGAACTTTTTTCCCCAAAAATGGTACCGTTCATAGAGCAATGTGGAAAAATTTGGTACAGCCAAAAAGGCTACAGATAACAATACAATATGGCGCATGTGCATTGCACGCTGGATAGCTAAGGTTACAGACACACTCAGAATATGTAATACTTATTGCTTTTCCACGGAAAAAATTGTTACGCGAAAGCACCACAACGTTACGTTTCCATTACATCTCTTGTCATCTGAGAGAGGAGTGGATATATTCTTCCCACTTACAGACACGTGAAGAACATCAGTGCATGTACGTGCAAATTAGTGCTGTAGCAGCTTCACTACGTTGTCTGATTGTCGCTCCAAACGCACGCTACTGAAGGGACCAACACGCAACAGCTCTCACAGATAAACTGCTGAACCACACAGGGGCACTGTAACAGCCTACATGGCAGAATTACTCTACAGTCTTCTCTGTACGTTCTTATGAAGCGGAATGAATGGGGAGGTTGGTAAGGTACAGTTCATTTGGCGTTTAATTAAGAACCAGGTGGACTGGGGGTGCAGGTTTGCGAGAGGGCAGGTAGTTAAGGAATGACTGTACAAAAGGCGATGCAACGCTCTACAGGACGTTTTATAGAGGTTGCAGCTGTGAAGCATACTTGTGTCTTATGGGTCGGTCCGACTTGACACTTTGGCTCTTCCGCCCAAGCCCGCGCTCCCAAAAACTATGACTACACTAACGTTTATGGTTCGTCAACCAAAATATTTTATAAATGACACACCGGGCACAAGATTTTTACTGTGCCTAAGCAGACGGCCCCTAACAGAGGTAATGAGAGAGAGGGAGATAGACGTTTCACATCCATATGAAACTGCGGATATTTTTTAAATACTTTAATTCTTAGTTTTCAGACAGGCGATGGAGAAATAGTAATCTTAAAATAAATTATAGCAAGTGTAAGCAAAAATTTTAATAGCAATATGGCGACCGCGCAGTACACTTAATTTGCGTAGAGACAAATAAGGGTGGGCCAGCATAGCCCCAAATGTGTCTCATTGTCAGCGATTTCTACGTAATATAAAATACAGGTACTACATGACAATGAATTTTACAGGGTGAACCACAATACACTTACAACGTTATTAAATCTTATAAAATTACAGAAAGCCGTAATGACATGAAACCACTTGCAAAACACACAGAACACTTCAATTTAATCTACAGTTCTTCATTATCAGCTACCTTGGTTACCCTGTAGATGTTTCAAAGTCAGTCCCATTCCTCCCATATTTGCTGCAGCACATCTCAGTTGCTTACCGTCTCTGCAGAATGGTCCTGCAGTTCATGAATGAACCTACGCCACAACCTTCACACACCCCCAAAGACTAAAACTTAAAGGTGTCACGTCTGGGGAAAGTGGTACCATGCTACAGGTCCTGCAGGTCCAGACCATTTGCCAGTAAACACTGCATCGAGATTGCCACGGAATTCTGTGTGTGTGGGCGTGGCGTCGCTGTGACTTGTTATGCCATAGTAGTACCGTCTTTGTGATCCTGTGACTGTGGCTTCAGGTAATTAATATTCCAGCATCACACAGGCGGTAAACAAGGTGGACTGAGATGCGCAGCGGCGAATTATGGAGATAATTAGACTATGGTTGAGACATCTGCAGGATAAGCAAGACAGTCCGTATTGAACTGCTGTAGATAAGCACGATGCGTTTCTTCAGACCGTACAAGTGGTTTCATGTCGCAGCAGATTTCCCTATGTTCATTAAAAAAATATTTCATTAAAAAAAGACAATTAGTTTTTCGCCAAATCTGTGGAATATCGTTGTTATTTCAGGTTTGTTCCTTAAGGGATATTTAACACAAGACATAGCACTGACTTACTAGCCTACATGCAGCGAGATACATAGTGTATGTTGTGGTTAGTGCTGCAACAATGTGTTACAGTATGAAATAAATGGACATCAAGAAATGAGTGATATGCATAATCGCTGTGACAGGATATAAAGAATATGTACGCTTGAATGAAGTCCGCTTTTCCGCCGTATTTTTGAACCTGTAAAGACTAATCCTTCGGAAAACTGAACAGTCAAAGATTGTAGTTAAAAATGGGAAGCAACGATGTAATACAATCAAATTGTTGAAATTTTACGTAAACACACGTGTAGGATTACTGACTAGATGGGAACAGAAATTTGGAAGTCCCAAGCTTATACTGAAGAAAAACATTACAGTCGTGGTTAGGGGAAACGAAGTCAGAGTATGAGAACTGGATTCATTTTTGCAAGATATGAACCAGTTGTGACAGGCTGTTGCGCAACACGGTAATGAACCTACAGATTTCATAAAAGGCGCTGATGTTATGTCCGACTGAGCGACTGTTATAATTTAAAGAGGAAGTCAACTAGATTTTCAGATGTACGGAAAAAAAATTACTAATAACCGGAGTCATTAACACAAAGAGAAAAATATTTTGGATCAGTTTGTTTAATGAATGCCTCCTACATTGAACGTGCCAAAGGTGAGAATTAATGCGAATCGGGTTAAGGGAGCATGTTGAGGCAGTGACGGCGACAAACCAGTCCGCAGCTAACCGAGGGTTATTAGGCAACACGTCTGCCCTAGCTGAACTAACTACTGTGTACGGCGTCTGTTGGCGCCAGCATCGCCCTCTTGACAGATCTTGAGGCACAGGGTGAACAAGTGAAGGGAATGACAAACGCCGTCACCTGTAAGTACATACTTATCGCGTAAAGGTACTGGCGCACTGAACCTTTTTATATCAGCATTATCACTCCTCCAGACCCTGTATATCAGCATTATCACTCTTCCAGACCCTGTATACCAGCATTATCACTCTTCCAGACCCTGTATATCAGCATTATCACTCTTCCAGACCCTGTATATCAGCATTATCACTCTTCCAGACCCTGTATATCAGCATTAGACCCTGTATATCAGCATTATCACTCTTCCAGACCCTGTATATCAGCATTATCACTCTTCCAGACCCTGTACCCAACCTTAACCGTCTAGTGTGCTCATAGTATCCCTGTACAGGCGTTTAGGGCTCCAGGAGTTTGAGACTCCCAGAATTTCTAGGCAAGGTTGTCAGCACTACGCACCGGCCGCCTTTACCTCCAGGAGATATCCCTGGTACTCATTTCTGTTACAGGCTACGTAGAACCCATAGAGAGGCCGGAAGGTTTAAGTCAATGAAAAATAATAATGACCCCATCGGGAATCGAACCCGCGACCTTGCGGCTTTTAGAGCAGTGCCTCAACCAACTACACCATCGAGTACCCCAGTTGTATGCAGTATAAAAGTGATACCTGCCGCTGTAGCGTCTCGGTGGGCCTTGACTCAACTCCAAAGGACCAACATTTTAAGCAATCGCATGTTCAACTCAATGAGTTACAAGTAGCTTTAGTCCGTGCAGCTGATGCAGAATCATTAAAATACCCATTACGCTGCCTAATTACAGGCCAATGCTTTTTTATCCCGTCTGCAAACGAAGTGTTTACGTCGCGCACCACTGCAGCTTCTACTGATTTTGCAGCGTTCCTTTGCGTGCGAAAATTTATAGTGGCACACTACGGTACGTGGAGAACAGGGGGGGGGGGGGGGTTCAAATCACTTTTAATTACTTTGTGTCCCATTTTCAATTACTGAGTCTCTCCTCAGGAAGCGTCTTTTATCTTTTCAATATGTTAGGTAAGCGCGGCGTCATTCCTTGCTGCTAAATTAACCAGAACAATTACATGTCGATCCTGTATTCAAGACTATATCCTTTTCGTCTTTATTTTGTTTATGGCTTATTTGACGACGCTGTCAGTAATTTAGATGGTATGATTACTGAAAGGCAGACGGGAACGGAGAATTCGAAGGAGTCTGAAGTATTACGCCGGTATTTACCTGGGTTGTTCGTAGCCCTTACCTCTTTTACCTACTCACAGCAGGTGTTGAGGTTGTTTATTTTCACTTCATCACACTCAGACACACATCACACTCGGTAGGACTCCTCTGGACAAGGGATCGGCCCGTCGCAGAGACCTCTACCTGACAACACAAACACTCACAAGAGACAAACATCCATGCCCTCGGTGGGGTTCTAACCCACGATCCCAGAAAGCGCTCGGCCGCAGACCTACGCCTTAGACCGCGCGGCCACCGGGATCGGTGTTTGCCTGGACTGACCGGGGGAAATGGCGAGAAATCTCATCTTCACTTGTGTACGTTTTGTGGATGGCATCTCTCACAAACGGTCTGAACTCTGTTACTTCAACGGTCCCTTCATTTACGTCTTGGTTATCATACTTCGCTTAGTATTCCCATCCCCTCACTTCCATATTGTTTTCCCTTTTCTCTTAATGATTGTCTCATTCTCTCTTCATCCCTTGCACCCTTCTTACTTTTTTACCTGTCTCTCGTTTTGTGTCTCTTCTTCTGTCCATTGGATCCTTCTTTTTCTTTCTTTCTTTATTTCCTTTCTTTCTTTACCTGTTTCTCCATCCTCCCGTCCACTGTCTTGATTGTTTTTTCTTTCCAGTTTCTTCGTTCTCTTTCTGTTTCTCGCCTTTATTTTTCCTTTATTTACTGTCTTAGTTTATTTCTCTCCCTTATTCTACTTTCACAATACACATAAAATAATCCCAATCTCAATTTCTTCGATCACAGGAAAGAGAGCGAATCTGACCGCTGTAATTGTCTGGGGCATGGATGTCTAAGTAAGTGCAGTACCATGAAATGGAGTTGTGGTTCAGAGGTCAGTGCAAGAGCTCTGGAATGGGAATGGATTTATTGGGGCACAGAGCCTGACTTGGGTTTGGGGGTAAAAGGGAACGTTGTAAAGCTAAACAATAGGGACAGAAATGTGACGAGAATGAAAAGTTCTTGGTTTTCTTGACTTGTAATTGCAGTGATGTTGGTTATCGGACGTACCGTAATGACTCCGGGGCCAAAATAATTGGCAAGACGGAAAGTTTCACTGAATTTGTGACGGAGCAGCGTGAAGAAGGAAAGAGGATACGTCAGTTGCTAGGGAATATAAAACTAGCATGGATGTGAATAGCAAGAAAATGGATCTACTGAGTGAAAGGACTAAAGTATTGAAAGAGAAACATGAGAGGATTAAAAACCTGTTGAACTGCTGGGAGATGAAATGGAAGGGATTACATGAACAACTCTGTGCTCTAAATGTGTGAGGTAGGAAGAAAAATTCATAGTTTTTTGAATAGAAGAATGTTCCCAGAATCGCATGTTAATACATCAAAGTATAATAGTGGGCCGATCCCAGCGGCCGCGCGATCTAAGGCGTGGTTCTGCAGCCGCTCGCTTGCAGGGATTGTGGGTTCGAATCCCGCCGGCGGCATGGCTGTCTGTCTCTTGTGAATGTTGTGTGTTGTCAGGTAGAGGTCTCTGCGTCGGGCTGATCACTTGTCCAGAGGAGTCCTACCGAGTGAGGAGTGTCTGTGATCGTGAAGCCTCGATAAATAAGGAGGCCATGGCCCAATAGGGTCTGTTGCGCCACGGATAACAAAGTCATAAGATAGTATCAATTTGATGAATGGCTGAAAAATAAGAAAGAGGGGGACGACAAGGAGGGGGAGAAAGACGAAGAGACGTAGCGAGAAACACTGCATTTGTTGCGGGTGGAGGGGGGGGGGAAGAGAGAGCCAGGACAGAAAATTTACTGCGGTGAAGGTCCCAAAGCTATGTCTACTTGTCCTGCTGGTAAAGGTAATCTACGGGGTAAGGTACAGCGTTGGAAAGTAAAGAAAGTAAGGTGATGTTTCAGTACGCAGCAGAGAAAATAAGTTGAGCGTTTAGACAGAATTTTGAATTTGGTTGAATTTTGAATTCCGATGACTATGTTGGGGCGGAAATTTTCAATTTACGAGACTAACTTTCATCTAAATTACACACAGACACAGACACAGACACACACACACACACACACACACACAGCGTCAGTTCTTACCTCACAGAGAACACAGTCCGTCTCTATTAGAAAGAGCAACTGTTTTATGCTGTTTAGAGAAATATCGCAATTTATTCTGAGAGTAGCAACAAACATACCAACGCATTACATGAAAAAAAAGTTTTAAATGTTACATGAGCTGATACACGAAGTTATCACTAGGCTTATGCGGTTAATATAACACCCTGTAGAAGCAAATTTGTTACGAATAATTCACAGTGTCATTATCATAGGAATAAATCTTTTATATGAAACCTACCTTGATGCAAAATGAGAGAGATAAGACTCTGTCTTTATAGTTCAAATATGAGATTTCTTTCCATACAAGGAAAATAAGATATCACTGAGAAACATCCTACAATAAAGATCTCGTAACATTTTACGTTATGCTAGACGCGAAAAACGTTATTAAAGGCCGAAACCAGATTTATTGGTATTGAAAAAGCCTTATAAAAACGGTAAGTTCTAAAGAACATCCATAAAATCTACGTATTCACAGCTTCGGGGAACTCCTTAAAACACATTTAAAGTGCATGGGAAACCTTTTTGTCGACATTTTATCTACTTGTTTAAATACAGTTTTAAGCACTAAACAACAGCAAACAGTTACATATATATATATGTGTGTGTGTGTGTGTGTGTGTGTGTGTGTGTGTGTGCGCGTGCGTGCGTGCGTGCGTGCGTTCGTTCGTTCGTTCTGAAGCCAAATTTGGACATAAGACTGTAGATCCCCTGCCTTCAACTTGTGGTGTCCTGCAAAGTTAGGATATGCTTACTTTTTCGTGGCACAACAGGGACAGAATAGAGAACTAAATTTGTAATGTGATAAGATTACCATTATTTTTAAACAACGCTATCTATAATATAAAACACAACATTATCATAAAGCAGAGAGATGATAAATTGTGATAGAAATGTGAATTTAAAAGCCTTAAGTAAATGCAATGGTTTCCAAATGTTATACGTATAATGGTGCCACCTCAGTTAGGAAAGACTCGATAGAACACGCATCCCTTACGTATCTTTGTGTGTATAGGCGCATATAGGGTACACCTTTATGGAAGTATTACGTTAAAAATTTTTCACTCAAAACATTTAAATTGCCGTATTTAATTTAATACAACTCTCGTAGTATTCAAAGCCTTGCGCCCCGCGTGACAACAGCTCGTGTCTCACTAGCGTGCAGCGGCGCATCAATTGATAGCCACAGCTGTAGATGACTGACGTACACACTCACCTACCCACTATGCACACCAACAGACACACCCCGATTTACGCAACAGGTAGGCCTGCATCGCGAAAGGTCAAATTTGCCGAAGTCGGAATTAAGTATACATAGGTCAAATGTACAATACATACAAGGGAGTACAGCTGAGACAGGGGAGCCCGCATCGGCAGCATAATGACCGCGCCGCCGCCTGTGTTATCGCCCAGCAGTATTCTTCCGCCATTTGCATCTTATTTCCCTTTCATTCTCGCAAGGAAAAAATTCGGCGCGCGTTTCAAAAACGCCGTTTCCTTTTTAATTTTTTTTTAAATTGCATCACTTGGAAAGTGCGTTAAGTCAGGCAGTGTCTGTATGCACATAAATAGATTGACACACATATGTTAATACATTTATACTTAGATAATTGCATGCATATCTACGTATATACACATACATAAATATACATTCATATATTTACCTACTTAACTCCCTATCTACTTGCATATGTATTGTCCCTTACTCAAGAGAATGCATTTGACTTGCATAGCCTGGATAGTGCCCCATAAGATTCAAAATGACAGTCCAGGGAAAACATAGAGACCATAATTTAAAATACAGATCCTGTCAAAAATATGAGTCTGTATCACTGCATGACCTTGTTTTCACTGGTCGCCATTTGTCAGGTTTTCCGCTTATAACAAGCCTAAAACCAAACTTATGCACAGCCCTAACCATACAGAACACAACAGAAAATAACTGTATTATCTTACACGCACAAAACGCAACTGCATTTCAGTACAATTTTTTCTAACTCGAATAGATGTCTTACTTGTCACAAGCAAAGGAGAGTCGGCTCTCCCCAGCGCAAAACACTGTCAAGGTCAGCTGCAAACTCCACGGTCACTAACCGTACCTACATATACATACGTAAATATACATGCATATATATACCTACTTAACCACCTACGTTCCTGTCCGCCTGCCTGCCTGCCTGCCTGCCTGCCTACCTACCTACCTACCTACCTACCTACCTACCATGAAAATATCTGTTACACCGACAATAACAAGTAAATGCTTCACAGACTGATTACTGACAGCTGTGGGAGAATTAGGAACCAAGATGGACTACAGGCTGCATCCTTAATCACAAATGTGGCTCTGAAAGCGGGTCAAGAAAACAATCGAAAATTTGGTATTGGAAACGTCATATTTTACGACACGGTCTACAACACTTGCCCCAGTCTTGCCTCTTTTGTTCACTAAGCATTCTTTTTGTTGCTAAGAGCAGGCGCTACTGACGTCAACGCTAAGTATACACGTGAGGTACGAGTGGACCAATGTAAAGCGGTACAGGGTCGATTCTCTACGTCACATACACAAGAAAGTCAAAGGAAATTACAAGCACAGATTTCCCATAGTATGTTTCGATGCTTCCAAAGAACGTTTCTAGTTTATTTATCGCACATTCTTCAAATTCTCTGCGCAGTCATGAAGACGAAGAGAATCTGGTTTCGTAAAAACGGACAGAGAGAAAACATCAGCTTGCTTATTGCATATTTGGCTCAAACTGCTTTTGAATAAGGTTGCCTAGGAATTCAGAAAACACAGTGTTATTTCATTGGATCCTATCACAGTAAACGCCCATGAAATAACCAATTTTGTGCAGACATTTTAAACGGTAGTATTCTTTGGTGCGTTGCTCAGATTATTAATAACCTTCTATGGAACCGTACACATAATACACAGGGCGTTACCTATAAAGTGTGCCAAACTTGACAATGTTTATACGTGAGTCATCTTGAATAAGAAATGCTGTATCATCATACGCCCACCTATCAACCGTTACATCTCAGTGAGCATTTTCATGTTTCAAGATCCTGTAGAATTCTATAAGGCGTCAGTTCTTATCAGCCATCTTCAAGTTTACTTCTCTGGTAGACACCAGAATCCCGATTCTCTCTTGAGGCGCGCATAATTTTACGTACAGAATGGCGGGATTCATTTTGAAAAATAATAGGTGTAACATAAATGAGAATTGACGTTCACTGATATTACCTAATCAGGACTGATTTTTTCTTGTGTGTTGTAAGATAAATAGTAACATAATGTAAGTACCTACATAACATAGTTCGAAATTGATGTCTTTCTTTTGTGGTATATTCCGACAGTAATAGAGCATTTTAGGACAATATTGCTGTCTTTGTTTTTTGGTATTATCAGCCTTTTGGTACAGCAAATTAAAACTTTTCCTTTGTGGTTATACATACAAATTTCTTTTTATTTCTACATTATGGTAAAACATTTGCACTATAACATTTTTTGTTATAGTCAATGTACTTACAGTAAAATGCTCATAGCCACGTAATGGTTGATAATCGGGCATCTGTTGATATAGAATATTTTACTTAAAAGACTCATAAAATTACATCCCTAAGTTAAAGAAAACGTTATGGAGAAGACACTGTACAGAGTACACATGTACGTGTACAAGACAAAACAAGAAAACAAACTGTATTTTATAAAGATAAAATGACCTTTTATGTAACATGTACTGCTTCAGGGCGAATGTCACTCGTATTTCTACGTATGCAAAATCTATAATATGTCTGTCACTACTTTAAAAATAATTATATTTATGTCTTATTGGTATCTCTCCAATTTATCACCCAGTGTAAAGCAGGGGAATTAGAACAAAACTGATTACACAAAGGGTAAGATAACGCGTATAAGAAATTTCTCTAAGCACACGACCTCTGTTGTATCCAATATGCATTCTTGTAACAACAAACTAAGCAAATTAGCTGGGTGCCTAATAATCAGCTAATTGACTAGCCCCCCTATACAAAAGGAGCTGATTATTTCTGTAAAACCTCATAGCCACTTGGTTTTATGGCACCCAGATATTAACAGTTTCACAAACACACTCGGCCCTAGTGTGGGACACATTAGTCCAGTCTAAACTTGTGCATCTTACAAGCATTCACACTAGAATATTCTCCTTCCTTCTGTGTCTAGATCTTCCAAGTAGTCTATTCGATCTAAGTTTTCTGATTTCCGCGTTCCCCTCCTGCGTCCTGCGTGTCCTGTCCATCCTATCATCAGTATTTCGATCACTCTTACAGTTTTTGGCAAAAATCCTAAGTTAAGCGCCTCCTTAGCAACACGCGTAATATAAAGAGAAGCAAAATATAAGAGTATTTGCAGGCAGATAGGACATTACTTTAGTCATTTTGTATAAGCTTCATACTTTATAACCTGACTGATCCTGTAAGAGGATTTTTACAACGAGGATATGAGGCACGTAGAGAAGCAAAGTACCAGGGGCTTAGGACTGAGAGCGAAATCTACTTAAGGTCTCATCATGTGCTCTGACAAAAATCCATTCCTACACTTAACTTACAAACACCCACAAAGCTCTACTAATCATATATAAATTCAAAAATAAGTAATCGTCTTTTGTGACCTACACCAGCGCCAATTTTAACAAAGATACCGTCCTCGACTCATTTCGTAACAATTCAGATTATTATGACAAAACCACTGATCACTTCTAATAACCTATTCATAATAACGTCCCCGTATCATATAACTTTAAATAACCTGTCAAATTATATTAAGCAATCCCATTACAGGCCCTCTGGGTTCCAGGACGTTGAGGCTCCCAGATTTCTAGACAATCGGCACATGAAGGTGGTAAGGTTGTCAGCCCTACGCACCGCTTCCGTTTACCCCCCAGGAAATATTCCGAAATATTCCTGGTACTCATTTCTGTTAGAGGCTGAGTCGATCCCAGGGCCATAGTGCGGCCGGAAAGACTATGTCAATGAAAGATTCCAATGACACCATCGGGAATCGAACCCGCGACCTTTTGGCTTGTAGCGCTGTGCCTCAACCAACTGCGCCACCGCGGCCCCGTGAAATTATATACAGTCATCATATACCCGTTATTATTATTATTATTATTATTATTATTATTATTATTATTATTATTAAGTACAAATGTCGGTTAAGAAGGGAAAAATCAGTAATTGGATTACAGGATCTGGAATATGATCCGTGTTAGAGTGCGAAGAGGAATTACTTCCCCATTCCCAGGCTACACTGTGAAATAGCAGAGCCGCACAGCAGCGTGTCCCATTTCACGGATCTACTTCATTGCGTTAATACCATACCTGACTGCTGTCACACAGGATGCTCTTGGATGGCGAACAAGTGCTTCCTCACTGCAAAAGGTGGTTACGTATCACTGCACTGAAAACACAAACCGGCTTCACTGTAACAAATATGAAATCCGACTTACTACAATAAAATAAGACAGTTCCGTGGAAAAACTTAACAATGTGCAAATCTCTTAATTCTTAGAACAGACAATATCAATTACATGCAAATAACTTGCCACATTAAGGCGTCTTTAAAGTCACACTTTCTGCCACAAGCAAGAGTTTCTAAGCTTTATTTTCTCACTCTGGCGATTTTTTTTTGGTGATAGGTAAGTCAGAAAAGTGAATTAATATGGGACTGGATAATCCAAAGTACGTTAAGGAGTGTATGGCTTCGCCACCAAATCCAGACGTTTTTTAAGCACGGCCATCATCAAAAGCTTATGTGCTCTTCATAAGAGGAAGTGAAACCAAAGCGCGGACGCTGCTCGTACATTTCAGATCTTGTGCTGAGGCTTGTATGCCTTTCTCATTTGTAATTTTACACCCTGTTATTAATTACCCCTCATGTATAAGCTTCAGTTTACTTTATTAATGGTTAAAAGTAAAGTTGCCCGTGAGCAGGCCATAAAAATTTGAGGAATGGAGGTACAGCTCCATCCACTCTTAACATCGGCAATACGTGTGGGGTGACAGGTACGTTTCAGGACCCAGCCGTTTTACCCACCGCGAAACAGCCTCAGACGCCAGTTAAATGGGCTCCTTCAGCACCGGAATTGGTCTTGAACAGATGGAAAAGTCAGAAATTTGATGTCCCTGGCCGTAATCCAACCACGATTCCTCGGAAGTCCAGACCATAGTCAAGTCACTACAACACGTAAGCTATCCCTGCTCCATTTAAGTAGTGGGCGTGATCGGTTCACATGTTTATTAAACGTTTAAATGCAGGATGCGCGAAGACTCTGTGGGCACCTGTCGGAAGTAGAACTTGGTTATGGCCGAAGTCGCAGTGGAAGAATTTACAGTACTACGCAGAGAGTGCGGAGTGGTACGGGGTTGGGACTACGTAACAGAGGTCATGTACGCTAACAAAGCGTTTTATCTCTGCAACTTCCGCAATTTCAGTACAGTGCAGCGACCTTCTTGCACAGGGACACAGTGACGTTTCGCTCATCCTGTATATAGGCCTATTTTATATATACAGTCGACCTCGGTTATAACGTCATGAAGGGGACTGAATATTTTGTGTCGTTATAAGCGAATGTCGTTACAACCGAGTAGTGTAACGTTGCGGTTAACAGTGAGGAACTAATAGGCACCAAAGAATATCTGATGCTAGAGACGAGGTGTTGTATAAATTGATGTCGTTATAACCGGGTTCAACTGTATATATATTTAAGTCACTGCCATAATAAATTCATCAGAAACAATTTTTATCCATACAATATTGATTAAAACACATAAAACATGTTCAGAAGTTCCTCACGCATACAGGCCTATTATCTACTAAGCACCACGAACACATACTGGGGTTACATTTTAATAAGGACTGTATACATTTTATCGACATCAATTCATGCAAGAGAGAAGTGCTTGGTTCAAGAGACAGTAGGAAATTTTCTAAAAAAAAGTAGTGCCTCTGCATACTTGCAAAAGGCCTAAAACAACAGGTTTCTCTTAGAAGAATTACAGGCAGCATAGGCACTGTTTCACGTTTTGTACAATTGTTTAGGAACTAATCCAACCTGAAAAAATTAAAATACTTGGTCTTAGAATTCAAGACTTTGTATACAACTGAGGTTTTATTTGCACATTTGCAAAACAAACAAAGCTTCACGTGCTCACCGGACTTGACGCAAAGTTAGCCGTCTATTCACATCTTCACTTTAAGGTCCTTGCTGGTGCTTTACCAGCAAAGGAGGTGCGCACAATCATTCCTTTACAACGTTACTGCCATCCACTGCAGGTAATTTGAACTGGACCTGCAGAAGCTTTTGCCACTATTCGCTCGCTTTCTCTTGAGGTAGACGAGTAATTTCAAATCAGGTTGAAGTGATTCCTTTCCTTCTTACAAACACATAGTGTTCCTGCCCTCATATCTCCGCTCGTAAATTAATTTGTTTTTCCATAGTTCTTAATCATTTCATTTGTTTTGTCAATACTGCGGCTCCTTCAATAAGGTACCCAATTTAAGTTGCTCAGTTTATACCGGAAGTGGCAAGTAGCTTCTTGGTAAATTAGGTAAATTACTGTTAGAAGATTTTCAATTAATATTTGAGGATTTTTTTTGTAAATAAAGTATTCTGATTCGTAGACTGTTTGTATTAGGTACAGCAATGTTTCAGAAATTACCATTAATAAGCAAATGAATTCGTGATACTGACATATTGCTTCTTTATACAGGGTGTGCCACGCATTTTTCGATACGTTTCCGTTGTCCAGTTTTCAACTATTATTAGCTAAATAAAACGTAATATATTACAAATCGTTACATCACATCAGTGTTACACACACTTCATTCATACCTAACGAAGAGAAGTATGCTACCCGAATTCAA
Organism: Coptotermes formosanus; assembly: GCA_013340265.1. Classification (NCBI taxonomy): domain Eukaryota; kingdom Metazoa; phylum Arthropoda; class Insecta; order Blattodea; family Rhinotermitidae; genus Coptotermes; species Coptotermes formosanus. Next base: position 276,158 of record BLKM01000505.1, read on the forward strand.
GCACTATGTGCACTGTGTCCAAAAATACCTCTTTCTACATTTAAATTGTTTACTCTGCAATGCCAATTCACACAGGCTTATCTGTGATAAGTGATACTTATTCACAAAAGCACCATTATCATTATACTTCTTAAGAACGACGTATTCAATACTACGTTACCAAGTACTGACTGATTATAATTTTGTTTTATGATACAATTTGTGCTGAACATGTAAACTGGCGTATAGGTTTTGGTATCAGCACATACACAAACAAACAAAAAATGAAAAAATATTTATTATTATTTTAATATACACATGTTATAAATCTCTACTTTATATAGCGGTTACTTTTGAAAACAAGCGAAGTAATTAATTAAAACAAATCCTCTTCAGAAACAATTTTACACTCCCATTCACATGCGTGTCTTTGATATTGCCAGAAATTTCCTCAAGTAGAAGCTGTGCAAGCGAACACTTTGAGGGCGACTTTGTTTCATGTGTGAGGCAAGGATAATTTAAAACTTTCTGTTTATGACAGCTTCAGAAACCACTTTGAAGTGGTTTTTCAACAAGCAGTCCTTTGGAGAGGTTCCATCCTCTGTTAGAAATTGTAATTTTAAGTACCGCTGCTAACAACTTATTGCCTTCATATTAAAAATCATTATCGCTCACGGCTTACCATATTTGACTGACGAATTGTATAATTATGATCAACATGCAAGTGCTGCTACACTAATTCTCGACTATGACGACGATGATGATGATAATATGAAGAAGACAGGTGTACTGTCTTCGTATGTTTAACGGCCATTGTTCAACTCAGCCGGTCTGTAACATTAGAATTATCTACGACATTTTGGGCGTAATCTGTATTTCCTTCTACAGGTTCTTAAATAAATTACGACAAAAGTACAATTATTAAACGAAGAGTTAGTATACAAATATAAGGATTACTGTCTTCTGGCAAGTGACGCCATGTGTTGTTATAGGTATTTAGAATTCCAAGACTGTTAGTTCATTAATTCATTGAAGATATAAACTTTAATAATTCCACAACCAACTCCAATTATATTTATCAACCTTATATCAGTCTCAATCTTCAGGGTAAAGAATTAAGCGAAGAGCGCTTAAAATTGTCGTGGGTGAAAGGAACGGAGCAACGGAGGGGTGTCTGTGGAGTGATACCCAGTCATCTGGATCACTTTCTTCAACGTAGTCTTACTCTTCTATCCCGAAGAAGAAGGTAGCACGATCCTCCGAAACGTCAGTACCTATTTACCAAACTACATGACGTCGTACCGCAGAAAATAACCTTCAGAGCCGATATAGCTATGATAACGATTTTGTTTCTAATCGGATCTTGTATGTGGTTGCTAGCTAACTGCAAAGCACAAAGGGCAGAAAACAACATTATGGTGGCACTAATTTAGCCTCTGCCAAGCCCTGGTTGTTAAACATCACCAATGGAAGCCAAGCTTTATCATTCCACAGTGGCAGTACAAGGTAACTATGACTCTTGATGTCAGATGTCAGTGCAGCTAGAATTCTAGAACTACCTTCTCACACCAATTGACTATAATGTCAGTTCATATGCAGGTCATCTAATATGATCAATGCGTATTTCGCCGACGTGCACAGCTATTGGTAAATTTGTATATTCCGCGAAAAGTTTGATGGATATGAATACATAAACTTGACATATAGCGTGGTATGCCATTCAATTTAGTAGGAAAACAAACATTTGTACATTTACTGGTAAGCTGAAAGTAGACTCTCGTCAAATCTGCATGGAGAATGTGAATAGAATGACCACAGAACTTCCGAAATTAGACATACTACATTAAGTTTGCATAGCTCTCATGACGAAGGTTGCAAGAATGAGATGGCTAGGACATGTCATAAGGATGGATGAGGCAGCAACATCTAAACGACTCCTGTTTGCTGCACCCTAGGGGTCACAAGTGGGCAGGGAGACCAAAACTACGATGGTTGGATTGTGTGACAGATGACCTGGCAGATGCTTGTGTGAGGAACTACAGAATGAGAGAAAAAGCCCGAGAAAATGACGGAAATCTACTGAAGAAGCCAACATCAAAGAAGGAGCGTCGAATCGCTGCTGCTGCTGGTGATGATGATGATGATGATGATAGTGGTGACGGTGACCATGACAACTTTTTTTCATATTTCTGAAAAAAATATTCTCTTACAATAAAAACTGACAACGTAAGCTTCAAGAATGTAAGGTCTTATTTAGCAATAAAGTAACTAATTGCACAAAGGACTTGCAATATTTTATTCTGAGGCGAGACTGTAGGGAAAGCATTTAGAAAGGTGGGGAGTTATAAAGAAACAGCTTGCGAAAGACTACTATGGACTAAACGCATGGCATTTTGTGCCTCGGAAATCTGCAGAAACTTGTTTGATTTGTTCTGCTGGTACAGATATAATACAATTCATATGTACAAAATACGTGCTTAATATCATACAGGGGAAACACTGAAGTGTAAGTCACGGTCGTAGGCACAGAACTGTTTAAAAATTCAAAATTCAAAAAGTTTACTGTTGGAATTAATATTACTTACTGAAACCTATGTAAACCATGTCAACAAAAGGTGTCAGCAACAAAGAAAGAGGTGCTAGTAATATCAGTGTTGCTTCCGAAGATGAGTTTGTTTTGCCAGAATTATGTAATTTATATATAATGCCAGCAGAACCTGAGTCACAAACACTTTATTGCGCATCGCAGTGTCTAGGACGTCTGTTTCAGGGAACTCACAGAGGAAAAATAGGTCCACAGACACTGAACATACCAACTCATCAGTTTGTACAACATTTTCCCTACATCTCGACCGCTGTAATGGTCTAATTACACACAACGACATTAATTTGTGTAATTTGGACTGAGGCTTTTATTGTTACATTACAACATTCGAAATTTTCTCCTCATTTGCAGCAGTAAACTAGAACCTGCCGCTTCCGGTGACGACGCGGTTCCTGGAATGGGTCTGCGGCCGTTCGCTTGCTGGAATTGCGGGTTCGAATCCCACCGGCAGCATGGATGTCTGTGTCTTGTGTTGTGTGTTGTCACGTAGAAGTCTCTGCGACGGGCCGATCACTTGTCCAGAGGAGTCCTACGAAGTGTGGTGTGTTTGAGTGTAGTCTCGAAACCTCAACAACGGAGTTGTCGAGCCATGAAAATAACCGGAATCTAATAATTTAAGTGTTTCTTCTTTCTTTATTGCTTCCGCTACTATATATTGTGACACTGATAAAAAGCAAATATATGGGTTCTCCATGCGAAGCAGTATACTTGTTCATCTTTGCCTGAAATTACACTTCCTTTCTTAAACGTGAGAATAAATGGAGCCTGATGCATAGGGGCCACAGTAAGGGAAGGCCTTCATACTCTGAACTGCAGAAGTTACGCAGTGTCGAATGAGACGGCAAGTAATAACAGTAAAGTGCCGGCACACGGGTAAAAACAGTCTACTTTATGCAAGAAATGCTTTCCGTTATGCGAAGTCATCACGTGCACTCGTCTGTAATGTAATTGCCATATCAAGCCGGTTACAAAATCGCTGAGGAGAACTTTACTTTAAAACCGCGTTCTTCTAACAAGTGTAAATGTTACGGAATTTGCAAATCTCTTCCACGAACCTATGAAAATCTCAGAGGCCTGTTATGGACAGGGATGAGGTACTGTACATATAGACGCTGTGCAACGAAGTGTAAATTGTTTAATCTGCAATTAACGTTCCTAAGCCATCCCAATGCCCGTATACTGGCAGGAGAAGCACAATACACCGCACCCACAGGTCAGATAATTAGATTTTGGTTTGAATTACTAAACAAACGGCAAGGGAAGAGAATTTATATGAGCTGTCCTCGGAATATTACAGTTTATGGGGGGAGAAGGAGGGAAGAACAAAAGGTTAAAAAAGGGAACATTTCTCAATAACAAAATGCGTAGGTTATTTTGCCTTTTAATCCAGTAAATTAATTGCGGTGATCATTTAGTTCTGTTTTGTGCAACAACTGAAAACGGCTATGAAAAAGAAGATACCGCTTGTCTGCGTGGATCATGTAGGGAAAGTTTAACATTGCTAATTCCATGCATTGTTGTGTCATCAATCACTGTATTAAGTACCAACTAAACGCAGTGTATAAAATTTATTATTATGTCATTTCACATTACCCCGACATGTTTCGATGTTTTAACCGTCATCCTCAGGGGGGTGCACCAACGTCTTTTCTAATGCTGGTAGGACCGATGTGTCATATTCATTCGCTGCATGTCCCTTGAGCAGAGTAGCACAACGTTCTTGATTGCTAGAACAGTGTACTCTTCTGTGGGTAGCGCTAGGCACCAAAATTAAAACACCGCATTCTAACTTTTAAATAACTTTTCAACATACCAAAGGCAGTGTTTTAACTATTGGTGCCTAGTGCTACCCACAGAAGACTACAGTGTTTTAGCAATTAAGAACGTTTCGCCCCCCTACTGAAGAGATACGCTGCTAATAAATATGACACATCGGTCCTACCAGCATTAGAAAAGACTTTGGTGCACCCCCCTAAGGATGACGGTTAAAAGTCTAAACATGTCGGGGTAATGTGAAATGAAATAATAATAAATTTAATACAGTGGATTTAATTGGTACTCAGTGCAGTGATTCATGTAAGGAAAATTTCAAAGGCCAGCCGAGACAATCTGCGATATTCGAGGGGTGTGCCTTCAGAATGTGAGGCAACTCGGCCGAATGCGTTCTCTGGAGGCATGAAGCACAATGGTTTCATTTGCCTACAATTAATTATTTATTACTGGTTTATTTCAGCGCGTTGCCAGTAGTCTAGTTCAAGGTACAGAGCAGGGGTGGCCAGCTAGACGAGTTTTAGAAGCCACACGTTAGGACATAACTCAAGCAAGTGCCATGCATTAATAAAATAAAATACTACACAAATGAAACTACACTCTGTCCAGACACAACTAAATGCTATTTACTGTAAGGTGCTACATGTTTCGACATATCTCAGGTTATCCTTGCGTTTAAATTGGTCTTAAAACATACTAAAGAAGAAATATACATTATCTAAGTACGCCTACATAAAGCACAATTAAAATTATTGAAAACTGTTAAGGCCCTTAACAATCTTCAACAATTTAAACAATTTTAATTGTGCTTTATGGACAGAATGAACGATACACACATTCCCACGTTAGTGTGTAAATCACCCCGTTTGGCAGAAGAAATTCAGGTCGACCAAAGAGCCGATGACTATAGAACAAGACAGGCAATATAAGTACAGCGTAACACTGAGGCCGTTCGCGTAACCACTGTTGCCGTGGAAAAGCAATAAGTATTACATATTCTGAGTGTGTGTCTGTAGCCTTAGTTATCCAGCACGCAAAGCGCATGGGCAGTGTTATATTGTCATCTGTGGCCTGTCCGGCTCTATCATATTTTTTCCACAGTGCCTCATAAACGGTACGATTTTCGGGAAAAACGTCATCGAACATAAAAACGTACTTTGATTTTCCCTAAAAATGTAGTCTAATATATTTCTCATTCTAAGAAGAACTGAGCAAGTTTTCATAAATGTACGTACATGTTCATGTAAAGTACCCATTATTCTTGCCAGATTTTAATGAAACTTGAATTTTTGCGGCAAAATTTCGAAAAATACGCAAATATAAAATTTCATGAGAATCCTTCGAGCAGCAACCGAATTGTTCCACGCGGACGGACGGACAGACGGACGGACAGACAGGCGTAACGAAGCTAATAGTCACTTTTCGAAATTTTGCGAATGCGCCTAAAAAGCCTAGACTGCTTGTGCCCTGTTACTAACAACGATGAGACAGAATATTTCTCTACTACTGTCTATACGACCTTGACATTTAACTATCTATTCTCGCTTTGCATGCATATAGTTGTATACATATAAAGTATCGGGAGATGTGTTTTTTTAAATTTCATTTTTTTTCCTATACTGCTTTTTGTGCATATAAAATCCCTGGGGCCTGCGTGCAAGTGCATTAAAGAAGTAAAGGTGGTTTTGTGAAAAAGTGGTGCTACTATACAGTTCATACAACGGTAGTATTTACCGTTGTGTAGCAATACATTCCACATACTTTCATTACTCACCCATGTCTACGTCCACTTCATCAAGCTGACTTTCCAGAACTCGTTAAGTTCGTAGTGTGCGTATGCTGTGAACTGCCGATACCGAAGTGTTAGTGAAGGTCTGTAATGTGTAAGAGCGTTAAATCAAAGACTTTTTGTAGTAATTGCACGCAGTTATGAGAACTGTCAATTGTCTAAACACAGAACTATATATAGGGCCCTGACGCGAAGTTGCTACAGTAAGCCTAATTTTAACAACTTGTGTGGAAAGTATATTTTCCTGGTACACTTACGGGCCCAAATCTTGGTATAAATCGTACATTTGCATAGCAGAAATGCTAAGCGTAAGCCATCGAAAACACAAGCAGAAGTACATGCAAACTTGCCATTGACATTGTCAGCTCCTAATGAAAATTTAAGAGATATTTAAAATGTAACACCAAATTTCATGAAAATCTAAAAATTTGGTTTCAGCAATGATGATATCAAGGATTCCGGTCTTCAGAGATGTTACGCTATGTAGAACAATTTCACACATCCCGAGGTTCTGAAGGAAGGTAGTGCCTTCGAAACGTCGTGACCTGCTAACCCCGTGCAGAACTTAATATTGCAGGGGGACTGCATCCTTCAGGAAGATCATCTCAGAAATTCTGAAGCTAGCATATGCGTCTCGACAGCGGGACAAAGGGACTTCAGTTGGAGCTATGAAGCAGTGCGAGAGCGCCTAAACAGGATGGAACCAAAGAGTATTAAAGGAATAAATGAAAGAAATAATGAAAAGGAAAGAACAAAACAAAAGACAAAGAAACATTATTTTGTTAGCTGCAGTCATGAAATAAGCCTTGTTGCGGGAAATTATTTCTTCGAACTTATCCCAATGTTTTGCGGGTCACGGACTACAAGAAAGTAGGGATCTTCGGTGAGACCTGAAAAAGCAACAAGCTATTGTAGTAGCCGAGACACAAGTTGGTTCATTCCTTCAAGAAATAGAAGCACTTTACAATACGTGCTGACATAAAGACAGTGATAAATGATAGAATGAAAATCTGCGACAAGATACTGGTGGAGGGACACGGAAAAGCCAGCGTCTGCGATAAATGGAGGCTTCTCCCAGGATCGAAAACGGTGATGATAAAATCTACATGTTGGTGTGACGTCATTGTTTCCTTGATGTAGCTCAAGGCAGAATCCTGGACTAGATATGCAGTCGGAAACCTTCTTGGTTTATATCCATTACTTGAAACAAATGCAGGTGCAAGAAACTCAAATAGAGTGTGTCAACACAGAATGTGAATTTCTCGCGCGTCAAAACTTCTGTTTCGGAGCTTACGCAAACGGTATCTCATCCTTATGAACTTGCGCTGAAAATAATTGTTTCTTAAACTACTGCGTAGTTTTAGGGCTGTAGAACACCAGCTCCCCTCGGTAGCACGAGACACGTGGATGATTATGGAAAGTCACCGCATTAACCTTTTAAAGCCTAGCGGTAACTTTACGTACCACCAGGTTTAACATTAAAAAATTCTACGTGGTGCCCACATTGCGTTTATGTGTTTTGTACGGATCTCAGAACAAACAGCAACTTTTGCCTTATAAAACATTAAGAGATTGGTTTTTATAACAGAAGTGGAAAGTGTTTATAGCGCGGTACGCACTGAGTCCTTATATAAAACAGATACGCTTCGTCTGTAAAGGGTTAATATCGTATAACCGAACACAGCACATCTGCAGTAACTTAAGACAGTACGCCTGATAACTGACAGCGTCAGACCCCACCATCGGTCAAAATACTGGGCCAGATCCATTCATCTCCCCATCTTACCACCTGGTTCGATAAAACGTAATATTACATCTCTGCTCCTTTCAAACATTTGAAATAAAATGGTAAAGTTCACCATAGAACAGACCATTGGCTAGAGGGGCAGTAGATGTAAATATCTACACTATGTTTAACCTCGGAGCTAGATGTGGTGGGCCGTCGCCGCCGCCGCCGCCGCCACCACCACCATCACCACCACCACGACCACCACGACCACCACGACCACCACCACCACCATCACCACCACCACCATCACCATCACCAGCTCCACCACCACCACCACCACCACCACCACCACCACCACCACCACCACCATTGAAGTTAGGTAACGAACAAGACTGCAAATGATGCACTCCATGACACAGAACACAGAGTATCCCAAGAGATGGTGTTCTTTCAAAATGTCATATTGTTGCTTGGTACGTACAAGTATAAATGTACTTTCCTTTAAACCCAAAACAAAAATATGGCATTCAGTGCGCCGATTTTCAAGGGGCTCACAAATCACGGACGTCGTCTACACATACGATGTTCTTTCTTACTTCGTGATGAAAGCCTACGTTCCACGGCGAGGAATCCTTTAGAGACATTATCGTCCTATACATTTCAACCATAACTTCGCGGCTGGTTCGAAGGTTTTCGGGAAACATACGCGGCTACAGTGATATTGCGTTTTGTCAGCCAAAAGTTTTTTAGGCGCGTTCGCAACATTGCGAAAAGCGACAATTAGCTTCATCATGTTCGTCCGTGGGTCCGCATGGAACAACTCGGCTCCGACTGGTCAGATATTCATGAAATCTGATATCTCATTATTTTTCGAAACTCTGTTGAGAATTCAAGTTTCATTAAAATCTGACAAGAATAACGGGTACTTCACACGAAGACCTACGTATATTTATGACAATATCTCGCTGAATTTTTCCTAGAATAAGAAATATTTCACAAAAAATTGTAGAGAAAATCAAAACACAAGTTTCATATTTAGTAATTTTTACCCGCAAATGGTGGCTTTTATGAGATAATTTGGAAAACTGTGGTACAACCAGACAGGCCACAGATGATATAATACGGCGCTTGCACAGTGCATGCTGGATGAGTAGGGATACAGACATACACTCAGAATATGTAATATTTATTGCTTTTCCACTGCAACAATTGTTACGCGAACGCGCCTCAATGTTACGTTATACGCACATTGCCTGCCTTGTTGTAACTCACTGCGTGGACTAAATTACCTCTAAGAAGGAAGAAGACCCTCAGCTCTTTAACAAATTGCCCTTCTTTCACGAAACCTGAATATTAATTATCGTGTGCACATTAGCCCGAAATTTGTTGTACAATAAGAACAGCTGCTAAAAAGCACCTAACATAAATAAATTCGCTGCATTTACAATATTTATATTGTCATGTGTCGGTGTACCGTTTTTTTTAAAAGGAACTGAACCACATGCCTGTGAGGTTGATTTGATGTAACGTACGCTGTGGTACCTATCGTATCTCCTTTCTTTACCTAACACACACGCAAGAGGAACACAGAGGCTGCATGGACTGTACAGAGGGTTATATATGCAAACGAGAGGATTCAGATGGATGAAGAAAGGAGGTCTGGGTCAATTAGTGTGTGGGCGCAAGGAAGGAGACAGGTGATTATTCTAACCATCCGTGCGAATAAAACGAGAAATGGATCGATGCCAGGAATATGAGCATCAGCAAAGTTATGAAACTGCAGCGACATCCAGAGATGAATAACATTTCTTCGAAAGGAATAAGGAGCAAAGAAAGACGCAGAATTGCGTAAAACCAGCTAGATAAAGGTAGTTCTGTGGAGCAAGCAATAAATTTCGCGTTGTGATAAAATTAACCTAAGTGAAGGTTTTAATTAAGAGCATGGTTTAACGCTCGAAAGAGTAAAATTAATTTATTCTGTTTTTAAAAATTCAGCCCATACTGTGCAGAGAGTGCGGGTGTCTCCATTACAAAGACAAATCTGTGGGTACTGTATAGAGAAACCGTCGCTCTTTCTTTGAAGAACCACACAAACACATAAATAAACCACGCAGACAAAAATACAGGTCTTGTTAAAGCTCCACGTGGCAGCACATTCAGTAACAACTGAATTCTAGAAGGTTAATAAGAGAAAAATTTTATGACAAAGTATCGAAATTCTGGAGCATATCACGGATAAAACGTAAAATGAGTCTAAAATAAAATAAATCACATTTTCACTCCGATGTATGTTCAGATTTCAATCGCCCGAGTTGTAAAAGTTGACTATTCCACCGACTGACCTGTTGATGGCCTGAATGCTTTCAGCCGAAACACGTAGTAAATTTCTGTACGACTGACACAGTAACAAACATTTACATGAACGGTAGTTTTGTTTCTAAATACGGCACATTGACACAACGGGGCGCCTCTCACAAAGGCTCTACATAATGGTTGGGATTACAGTACCAGCTCACATAAAACATGGGACTGCAACGCAATGCGTACATACATTTTCACCAACAATATCAACTACAATGGGAAATGTAAAGACAATTAGATCGCACTCCTTACAAAATGACCTTTAGACACTTAATCTTCCACAGCTTAATTTTGATACGAAAAAATGTTATGATGATAAAAGGAGTGCATTCTTTCGGCCGAAACATGTCGTAAATGCCTAGATGAATGATGCAGGAACCATTGTTTTTGTAGAAGATGCTTCTGTTTCTGTACAATTTTGTGGTATTTGTAGCTGCTCTAATACTGTCAGGGTACTGAAATGAAGGGGATTTTGAGGGGGTGGAGGTATGATTCGGACTTCCGGAATAAATAAATCTTACAGAAAGAGTATGGGAAGCGGTCATTGGAAATACCACATATGCTCCTGGCATATGGGGCAATATCTCTGACTTCTCTGTACAACGCGAAGTCCAACACGCAGGCGTGTCCAATCACACAACCATCCACTCTCCCGCAAAGTGGAGGTCCCAGCTCTCGGAACAAATATGTAAGGCCACATTTACATGTATATGTATTCATTTGAATTTATTTTATATTTTAGAATGGCGTAAGTAGTGCATAACGCTATGGCCACTCAAAACATGCCACTATTTGTTGACGTCAAGATAAATTAACATAAGTGTGTCGGCAAATTCAAAATACAAGTAGGGTTACGTTACATCAGTCTGGCTTTTCTGGCGAAATATCTTGTACTTTTCGTGCTGTCTGACCGTTTGAAAAGCCCTGAAGGATCGGAAACACTTTAGAAGCTCCAGGCGATGTAATATTCGCATTATGCGCAATGAAGATGCGAGCCCGAAGCTACCGGTACATCTCACACAAGATGTACCGGTACATCTCACACAAGATGTACCGGTACATCTCACACAAGATGTACCTCACGTTCGAGAGAAGTCTGTCGGTCGCGTGGGAATTCGCTGCTGTATTTTTACGTCTGTCACGTCTTCTCATCACCGAATACAGTTGGAATTAAAGACAGGCGTAAGTAAATTACATAGTACAGGCTGTCTAAAAAGTAAAGGTCTCTCCTACAAAACACCGCCGTTGTCAAATATACATTTTCGCAGTTCAGTGTAGCTCACTTCTCAGACAGAATATTTGAAAATCGATAGCTTATGCCGTAAGCAGGAAGCATAATTCCACCGATGTTCTGTACTTACATTTCGTTCAACTACGATCGACGCTATATAAACTTAGCAACTGCATTACAGTTTCGGAGAAGAAGCCCTGTAACTTGACCAATGTGTTGTATCGCATTATCAACGGCTTATGGATTCTTGGTTTATTTAATGGCGCATGTTTAAATGTACTAACTACGGAAGCATAAACGTTTCCTAAGGTGTTTAATCTTGTGGTAATTGATACAGTATTAAGTAAACATTAATTAGTATTCAGTAAACTAAAGAAGGTTTCGTCAGATCTTCCCACAGAATATGCTTATGTCTCATTTTCAGACACGCTACAAGCATTGCACTACATCACATAAGAAACACAATGAAAGGCTGAAATCAGTACAATACGTAGGCGGTTCGTGATTCCAAAGTGGAATCTCACAAAATGCCAATACGCAGCTAGAGTTGAGTTTTCCTCAATGCCATCAGACGAAAATTCGATAATCCACTGAAACAGGCGACGACTGTACCCAATCAATCATTGCCTGCTTGCACAATGTCGAATCACATTACTTGGGGATTCAAAGTTCACGCACTCGTAATATGTGTAAAAAATGGAGTGAAAGTTCAAAAAATTGAACTTTAAGAACAAGTTTTAGGATCACAAAACGATTCCAGTATAATACGTATAATTATATATAATGAATATATATTAATATATATGTAACGTGTTATATATAGTATGTACTAATATGCTTGTAATTAAGGAAAACGAAATGTTTACAACTAAATTTTCCACGGACTGTCTGGGCTGCTGAACTCTGCGGATCAGAGAAGTCAGCGATCCAGGAAGCGAAAGGCCTCTCCCGCAGAGAATCGCTAAAGAAATGGTGAGTCTGACGAAGATCGTAAGTTCGTAAAGCCAATGTCCCTTTCTTACTATGAAAAAAGATCCAGACAGCAGGCGACGTCAGTCTGTATTGTTTTGGAGCAATTCTATAAAAATATTCCGCCAACGGAAGTGGGGAATTAGTCTGAGAAGTAAGACACGGTTCCAGCAGAGGCGGAAGAGTTAAGTTTATTGACCCCAGAAATGCCTCTGCAGGAGCGACGAAAGCTACTTTTACCGTGAGGTAAAAATATTTTACCTCACGGAAGGCTTTCAACCAATAACTTTATCACAGGCTTTCACTGTAGTAAATTGTAAATTAAATCGTATTACACAAAAATAGACTTCAACAAATTATACAAATTAATTTGAAAATAATTTACTCATACGTGTTCTGATCGACAACTCAATAGTTTCCGGGAGACGAAGTACCAGATTCATAAGTACCGCTACCAAGGCCGTGTACCCACACACATGATGGGAGTTACACAAAACATGTATATTATTGTTTAGAGAAATGTAATGGTTGAAATGTATCTTACTGTTTTTCAAGTTACCTTGTGTCTCTTCCGATTCGTATTTATTGTACGGAATACTTAAAATCTCTTATTATCCTTCAAATAGTTGTTAACAAATAGATTAAGAACGATTAATATAAGTTAACAGCGAAGCCTCACACATTTCTGCTGATTCATACTTCGGTATATTTATGGTGGTTAAAGTTATTTCATTTACAGGATCCATAATAATGCTTAACACGTTAGAATTGGCTCTTGTCAGTTTGGGCGGCTAAGATGTGGCGTGCTGCTGTGCTGCATTTTCTGTAGCTCATTTTGCGTTAGCTGGGGTTTTCAAGATGTCCTTGAATTGTAATTCAAGAAATCACAGTTCCTTAACTATGATTACTGTCAGGAGCGAATTCTTTTTTACCGGCGTGAGTACAAGTTGCAGTGACATTTGAATATAAATACTCGTAAGAAACTGTTCTATTCCCTGAGCATACAAAATCCTCCAAGCAATGTACCATACTTTGATTTTAGTACCTGGTAAGTGTTAAGTGTTTCTGCATGGTTAGTAGCGATCGCTTCGAAATATATACGTGGGGTACAATTGGCTTATGATGGTGATCAGGAGGCTGAGTTGTTCATATGTGAATGTTGCAACTTAACTTTCCCTTATTCTTCTGTATGTTTCGCCAAATAAACAGGATTTGTAAGAAGAAGATAATTTATCACTGGACATTCTAAAATCAAGTGCTGGATTTTAAAAAGTATTCTGATGTGATTCCTGGAAACTTTCTTTACTAGAATTGGTAACTCGAAACACCTACATTCGAACGTGTGTAGCCAGAGGTTAGGAGAAGGAAAGTTTTGTAGAACAACGTAGGCTACAGTTACCAGCTCATTAAGTAGTGAAACATGGGCGGATCATCCTGAAAAAGTGGATTCCTTGGAAATTAAAACGAACTTTATGGTCTGAAATTTGCAGCCACATAAGAAGAAAATTTGAATAAACAAGCGTTGGTAAAAAGCCCTTACAGATTTAAAATTTTATTTCGAATGCAGTAAGAGAACTGCAAAATGTGACACAGTGCAACAAAGTGTTTTTTATATACATGCAGTACTCCTAAACGGAGGCAATAAAAGCTGCATGTCATAGAAAGAAGCTATACAAATAAATATGAAACAGTTTACAAATTACGAACATAATCTAACAGCTTTGGAACAGCTGTGTCATCTTCAGACGTTGAGATGTATTTCATTTCACATTATATCGAACATAATATAGGACAGGCATGAAGAAAAATATTCTACAAAGCACCGCAATTTATAGGGTTTAAGTAGTTTGGTAGGTTGGCACCATTCAGGACGAAACTATTTCCGTTTTATATCTTGAAGGAGAAAATAGCAGGTTGGTAACAGTCACGATACTTCGTACTTAGACCCTGAAGGAGGCGGCACCATATTCCTTCTGAAAGTAGTTACCTGTGTTCACGGTGTTACAACCCAGACGACCAAAATCTGAACACTTGATGGCAGCTTAGCCACCTATGAGAAACGTTGTTTTTTTATAATAGAAAACTTAATGAGATCTCTCACATGTACACATATACACATTTTATGAACTATTACCCTTCATTTGTTGGGACGGTGCATATAAATGTGGCTATATATATACATATATATATGTATGTATATTTTATATGAATGGATCCTACTGCAAATCCATAAATACAGTCGGGTTTCAAGGACGAGGAGATCTGCCGTACTGTCACTTCAAATTTATCATACATTCTGAGGAAATACTGATATGGAAGAACACTGTGATTGCTAACTGCTCTTAGAGTAGTGTCCGGGATGTGAAACCGCGCCTACTTCGTAACATCACGCAAACACGTTACATAACGTATGAAGGATCTTGCAAATTCATTTTAACTTAAATTTCTCGTAGTATTTCTGCTTAGCTGAATCCAAGCCTGCTGTTATATGTTGCTAAGAAACCCCCCCTTTTTTTTATTAAGACGTGCCAACTTGGAAATGCTGTTTCTAAGTTTTACTTTTAGCCGCATATCCGTACTGTACTTCATTTATTAATGTTCGCTGCCTTATTCAGTACTAACAAAACCGCCCGACACTCGTCGTTTTTTAACATAAATTGTACAGAAAAAATAAAACTCTCGTTCTTAGTAAAACATCATAACTCTAACGCGCATTTAATGTGTTCCATGTCCGTGCACTATATCATACAAAAAACACTAATCACCAACAAATGCACAAAGAGAGTTTTATCATCAATCAGGCCCGGACCGCGGAGAGTTCACGCCCCCAAAAACAACACAGTACACAGTCAACAGCACATTCTCACTCAACTATAAAGTGCAACCCTAGTGTAACGGTAACGAAAAGTTCTCCCTGAAGATGACCCAACAGGGTCGAAACATGTAGGAGTGTGTTACGATTGATGATAAAACGCTCTTTGTGCATTTGTTGGTGATTAGTGTTTTTATATGCGTATATTTGCGTTCACCAAGAATGGAAGTCTGGGTACCAAAATTGGTGCTCTGCGGTTGAAGTTTCCTTAAAATAAACTCAGCAAAACAATATAACTGCTTTTTATTAAGACAGTCTTACGAAAATACATGCCTTCTTATATCAAAGGGAGTATGAACCAAAATACATGTCCTTCTTCCGGTTCGTTCGTTTAAGGAGACTATGCTGAAATAATGAAATGGCATAAAACTTGTGTGACATTTATTAAGCATACTGCTACCACTTAACTGAACAACAACACTTCAGGGTTTACGTGAAACATTCATTCGGAGATTTTTACTTATCGTTAATTCAAGTTCCAAAAATGAAAATGTAACAGCAAATATACACTCCACTGGGCACCTCTGTTGAGTTGAACACACATTAGATAGTTCATAAGCCACAAAATTAATTCTAAATTAGGATTGTTTTATGCACTATATGCCCCTTAGCAACAAAACCAGAAATAAAAATACGGAGGAGGAAAACTAAACAGAAGAAAGATGGCGCGTGTGCCAATAAAAATAGATAGGAGAAAACGGTTTACATTTTACAGAAAATGCCACTCATTCAAAAATAGACAGATCATAACGAGGTTCGTGAGGTAAGTCCAAATAAAAATATATAGATATTGTTTATGTTATTATAAAACCAAAAGCGCCGTCGGGTCACAAGTGGAAAGCACAATGAATGAAAAGAAGTTTAAAATTGAACGTGGGGTTTAAAGAATCCTGAAAATAGCAAATTAGAACAATTTTACTACTTTAAACTTAATATTTAAAATATCTAGTTTTTATTTTAAAGGAAACCTACAAAAATCAAACAAGATTTGGAAGAGGAAAGACATTAATATACAAAAAAAAAGCACAACAAACACAATTTAAGCTATCACGAAGGAAAGTTTTAATTAAATTCAAAATTTTGAAGACTTTGTATGCAAGATCGCGCAGTAAAAATAAACATGTTAACATTTAATTTTAACTTCCCGTTTATGTTTTTGTACAAAGCTTTATTATGTTCATTTTAGGCCGAAACATAATACCAGCTTATTGTTACACAATAAATACTAGTATAGTTTTGTTTGATGGTAGTTTCTACAAACTAATTGTTTCAAAAGAAAACGCGACGCTTTTATCAAAATAAAAATATTATATCACAGACAATGAAAATTATGAAACATGCGAATTCCAATTAAGCCATCCCACAGCCATGGGAGGTGAGACTGGGTCAGGTAATCAATATGACAATTAGAATCAACAGTTGAAAATCGCGTGAAAATACAGCAGATAACAGCAAATTCGTCCCTGTACTTAATTAATTTAATATCAAGCCATCAGTACGTATGGTGGAATTGAGGTAGTGCTGCTATAGGTCCATGCACTTTAACGTTGGTTAATATATCCTATGGAAAGCATCTGAAAGGTTTACATTCCAGTTGATTTATTCGCGGAAAAAAAATCCCCTTCTTTTCAACATGATACTGGGTGGACCCCACAGCTGATAAGGGCACGGTGGTGAAAGAATAAATTTGTGCCTCAGAAATCGGACTCTTACTCTCCAAATGTCCAGCTCGTAGTGCAGTCACTATACTGACTGAGCTATGCCTAAAAGCATAGTGAAACCTGCTTATAATCTTAACTTAGCGAAAGGAGCCTACAATTTTTTTTTCAGTTCCACGGAGTGGACCGTGCATCAGAGAGGTACCTCTGGACTAGATCACAAACGCTCAAGCGTGTTCGTACATAACACTATGCAATTATTTTCTAAACCCACGCTATAAGTAGGTCACACTATGACTGAGAAGTACACATATAGAGTTTCGTTTCTCTGTTTTACTTCCTTGCACTTTTTGTACTAGTCCATTAAATATGACTTGGACGGCCGGGCTTCATTTATAGTGTTTGTGGAAAGTATATTTCCTTTCAACAAGCTTCCAGGATATTCATTCCAGAAGACAATTTGATAGACAGAATCCATTATTTTATTTTTTCTCACCGACACCACTTTAAACTTTCAGGTTTCTTAGCAGTAATTTTGCATCAATTGTTAGTTTATGTCTGGGAATGAGATTTATTTCCGAAAAAGCTATACATGTTAAATACAGATTTGTTTTGTACCGGCTTTGAAATACTAAACAAGAAAGCATGTAGTACAACTGAATGAAATAAGTATTGAAAACCTTTGCATTGTAGGGGATTCGAAGTAGATGACTTATGGAGCAAACGTGATGTTTTTCAGAGACTGCTGTTTTACCTGGTGCTCAAGTTCCAGTCAGAGTCTTTGACAATTAGACAACCGACAGCTATAAAATCTGGGATATTACAAAGTCGGTGCAAAGATTTAGAAATATCTACTGTTGAACAAGAGCTACCTTCAGCATTCCCAATATTCTTTTATTCACGCTGTACAGCTCAGCTGAAAAGAAACCAATTAACACAGACTAATATATAATAACACGACAGTTTGTATTAAAAACTGTATAGCTTTTAACACAAACACTTATTGTGCGTTAGTTGGTGTTAATTGGTTTATGATAATATGCACGGGTGTGAACAGTATAAAATTCAGCCGAAAATATTTCGGAAGTTTTGCCCGTGTACGCTTTTCGGAATCGTAAAAAAGAAACACAATTTAGACACACTAACGCAGCGTATTATTTGTCTCAGAATTTTGCCGCCAGATGTCACTATCTCTATGTCACATAAAACACACGGCGGTCTCGTCAGATCAAGCCAACACGACTATGATAAGCAGCTCTTCAAACAGATGCCAAACAACATGACCCTTCATTGCTTCCTTTTGTCTTTTATGTCACTACCTTTCTCGTCGTATGCTCGAATGCTTTTTTACATTACTACTTTATTTTTCTCATTTCATCCCTTATTGCCTGCCTTCACCCTAATAAGCTACTCGCGTGACCTGACGGTATCAATAAATTTCTATTGACATTGATTGGGCATACAGTTGAGAGCGACTTTTATTTCCAATTTTTCGCCATCATATATGTGATTGTGAACATACTGTGGATGTCTTTTAATAACAGTATGAAATGTGCCTGTCGTTATAACTGTGTACTCTGCCTTGGGCTTTAAATTTGCAGTGTAAACTCAATTTTTATATGTCTAAAACAAAGAAAAATTGGCACAAACTCCTTGTCTTCTCATCAGATCTTAGATCTGTGAAGGCAGTGCTGGAGGATTATAACTTTTATATACGGAAACTATTGCCATATTTCTAGCAAGAACCTCCGATGGGAAGTGCTCACTTTGAACCAAAATTGACAGATGTATAACCTAAAAATTTCGCACCTTCTTATGTTCGTACTTTTTAAACAGAAAAACAATTCCAATCAGAATCTACTGGCACATACCACATGCTAAAGCGATATAATTCAATTTATTTTGCTGCAATTATATATATATATCATTAAGCTCAATATAGTTATATACTTCTTCATGTTGATATTTTAAATTTAACACAAAGGTTATAAAAAGTTGCCCATTTTTGAAGATTTAACCCAGCACTCTTTTCACAATGCTAAATTTAATGACATTATCGTTTATCATGGTTTCATGCAGACGCTATTTTGACAGTCTTAATTTGGATGATATTTGTGACGAGTTTCACAAAAATCCGTCAAACGTTTCGTAAGTTATTAGAGTAAAAACAGACACACCAGCGTGATAATATAATGAGCATTCTTCCGTTATACGCGTAAGAAAAGCTGTTTCTTGTCTTGAACGTGTGCAAGAATACTGCAACTTAATTTTTTATTCTATGAATTGCAAAATATTCATACCAGAATCCGCAACAAATTGCAGTGCTATTTTACACGTGTACCATCACAATTAAGGCTCGTAAAACCATCCCAGAAATGAAAATGCCATACTAATAAAGACAAAAACGTGTCTACAGATATTTTACAACATTTTATATAATGAAAAGTGCAGGCGGTTAGACCTAGCTCTGTTAATGCATCGCCTCTGTGTCAGTCCCCAGTGACTTGAAATTAACTTAAGTTTTTGAGTAAGTGACAGGCGAGCAGTTATTTTTAGACTCTTTTTTCGTTTTCTCCTGCTAACAGTCATTTCACTGTCGACCATCATCGTATATCGTCATTATTTAACACGGTCCCCTCCTCAATGTGAGCCCGGACAAAGTACAATAGCACACCTTCAGTCCCCAAACTGGGGGATTCACCTCTGATCCACTAGTGCAGAATAAATAACTGTTAAGAACTTAGACATGACCATTACAAGAATACTTTCATTTATTTTACTGACATATCTTTCATTTAACGACGATTTCAATAGACAGGATTATATGGTATCAGTTACAGGATGCTGAGTCAGTAATAAATCGAAGGGGAAGTGGAAGGAAACTACCGACGTCAAATTAAAAGCTTTAACCTTTTAAAGCCTAGCGGTAACTTTACATCAGACCAGGTTTAACATCAAACAATGCTACGTTGTGCCCACATTGCGTTTATGTGTTTTGTACGGATCTCGGAACAAATAGCAACTTTTGCCTTACAAAATATTAAGAGACTGGTTTTTATAACGGAAGTGGAGAGTGTTTACAGCGCGGTACGCACTGAGTCCTTATATAAAACAGATACGCTTCGTCTTTAAAGGGTTAAACCGAAATGTGCCTCTAGAGACTAAAGAAGTCCCTCAAACACGATAACCTGTCAGTGTGAACTGAAAGCGTCTGGAACTATGAACCTGTATAAAGGAAGAAGAACGGACCAATCTGGACAGCACAGTCAATATAGTGACTGGCAGCGGGCTGGCTTATTCTTGGCAGATGCAAGTCTTTTATTTTCTTAACCACATCCAGACCGGCTCCTGGATGCACCCAGCGTCCGATACATTTGATAGAGGTTTTAGCGTTAATGTCTCGCGCATCTTGCGCCCACGCCTAGAATAAGTGGAACCATAACTCAATTCCGTCTGTTCACTTTTGTGTTATGTTACGGCGTTCAGACAGCTCCCTTAGAGTGAGTTCGTATGTCTGGTTACGTACTTGAAGGGCGACGAAAGGGCTTATTGTTCAGCCTACACAAAGTTTCTTGGGAGTGCTAATACAAATGCTATTCGTTAACTGAATTTAAACTAAAATTCCTGATTCGTTTTCTCACAGCACATGTTCCCTTTTTACCATGATATCCAACGTATGTGAACATTTAACTGTGTTAAAATATTCTTAATATAAAGTAATCAGCGCGTATTAAATTGTAACACACGTTTATAAAAGTTTATATCCATTTACATTCCTTTAGAGTAATTGACACTTTTCTGTAATATGATACTTAAACAAAAACACATAAAATATATTTAAGACTTGTTTTTTCTTGTGAATCCTGACAAAAAAAATACGTCTTGAATTCGTAGTTAAAATAGTATCAAAAAGCACCTCTATGTCTAAGGATAAATGTACAGAATGCTTGAGATTTTCACCGTCAGTCGTCAAGAAAGTAGAAATCCGAACTTTAAAAGGAATCTCGCAGACAGTAATAGCGTTGTGCTGTACGAGAGACGTCTGTTGAGTGAAGGGAGATTGGGAATAGTCTAGAGGTATTAAAGGGAATAGCCGAAGGCGATATGCCGAATCATATAAATTTTGCGGCAACAAAAGGTGTTCCATCATCCGTAAGATTTCCATATAAGTAGCAGCGGTCGCCTTTCTATGTTTCAACTCAACCAGCTTCACTACTTTATTACAGTTCATACTCTTTCGTGTAAGTGATGTATCTTAGAGGAACGTAAAACGGACAGAACTTCTGTTTCGTTAAGATGCGCAGACGAAAGCAATCCTGGCCCTCTTCCTACGCACCGCTTGACTTACTTTACAAAACACATACGTGTGTATGTTGTGTGGTGGTGGGTTTATGGACTTTATCCATCGTCCGAAGAGTAAAATATTAAAAATATTTAAAAAAATAAAAACCACAACGTTTCGGAACCTGGCTCTGCTTCCTTCCTCACGTGAATGGAGGGGGAGAACAGAAGAACACTTATTCTGTTGGGCCCCTTAGACAGAGCTAGCCTCCATCACTAGCGTCCAGTGATGGCGGCTAGCTCTGTCTAAGGGACCCAACAGAATAGGTATTCTTCGCTTCTTCCCCTCCATTCACCTGAGGAAGGAAGCAGAGCCAGCTTCCGAAACGTTGTGATTTTTATTTTTTTTAATATTTTTAATATTTTACTCTTCGGACGATGGATAAAGTCCATAAACCCATCACCACACAATATTATACACCATCGTCAAAACCTTTTATAATTTACGTGTGTATGTGTATAAATATACGCGTGTGTGTGTGTGCGCGTGCGTGCGTGCATGGTACTTATTTCTTGCTGTTAAAGTGCGTGTAAAATATGTTGGGTCAACAAGTAATAGAGTCAAATTCACACCGCAGTTTTCAGTAGTTGTAAACATCCCAAGGCAGTTTTAAATGACCCGTAACTGTGCACTGAGCAATTACGTATGATATTACAATTTTAAGGAGGAATTGCCTGAGGAATGGAAGGAGTCGGTCATTGTGCCTATTTATAAAAAGGGTGATAAGACAGATTGCAATAACTATCGAGGCATATCACTTTTGCCGACTACGTACAAAATTCTATCCAACATCCTTTTGTCAAGGTTAACTCCATATGCAGAGGAAATTATTGGGGATCATCAGTGTGGATTTCGACGTAACAGGTCAACCACTGATCATATATTCAGCATTCGTCAAATACTTGAGAAAAAATGGGAATACAATGAGGCAGTTCATCAGCTATTTATAGACTTCAAGAAAGCCTATGATTCAGTTAGGAGGGAGGTCTTGTATAATATTCTCATTGAGTTCGGTATCCCCATGAAACTAGTAAGGTTAATAAAAATGTGCCTAAGTGAAACATATAGCAGAGTTCGGGTAGGCAAACATCTGTCTGACACGTTCCCTATTAAGAATGGCTTGAAACAAGGGGATGCTCTGTCGCCATTGCTTTTCAACTTTGCTTTAGAATATGCCATTAGGAGGGTTCAGGCAAACCAGGAGGGCTTGAAATTGAATGGTACACATCAGCTTCTGGTTTATGCTGATGATGTTAATATATTGGGCGGAAGCGTACATAGCATAAAGAAAAATGCAGAAGATTTAATTATTGCTAGTAAGGAGATTGGTCTAGAAGTAAATGCTGAGAAAACTAAGTACATGGTCATGTCTCGAAATCAGAATGCACGACACAATCACAACATAAATATAGATAATAAATCCTTTGAAAGGGTGGAAGAATTCAAATATTTGGGAGCAACCCTAACGAATCGAAACTCCATTCATGAAGAAATTAAGAGCAGATTGAAGTCGGGGAATGCTTGCTATCATTCGGTGCAGAATCTTTTGTCTTCGAGGTTGCTATCCAAAAACACAAAGATTAGGGTATACAGAACTATAATTTTACCTGTTGTTCTGTATGGATGCGAAACTTGGTCTCTCACACTGAGGGAGGAACAAAGACTGAGGGTGTTCGAGAATAGGGTGCTGAGGAGGATATTTGGGCCTAAGAGGGACGAGGCGACAGGGGAGTGGAGAAGACTACATAACGAGGAACTTAATGACCTGTACTCATCACCAAATATTATTCGGGTAATCAAATCGAGAAGACTGAGATGGGCGGGGCATGTGGCACGTATGGGGGAGGAGAGAGGTGCATACCGGATTTTGGTGGGGAGACCCGAGGGAAGGCGACCACTTGGGAGACCCAGGCGTAGACGGGAGGATAATATTAAGATGGACATTCGGGAAGTGGGATGGGAGGACATGAACTGGATTGATCTGGCTCAGGATAGGGACAGGTGGCGGGCTCTTGTGAATGCGGTAATGAACCTTCGGGTTCCATAAAATGCGGGGAATTTCTTGACTAGCTGAGAAACTGTTAGCTTCTCAAGAAGGCCTCTGCTCCATGGAGTTAGTTAGTTTATTACAATTTTAATATATTATTCGTAAAACCAAAAAAAAAACGCACACAAGTGTACGCAAGTGCATTATACACACTGTATACCTCCTACATGTTTCGGCCACTCATGTGGCCATCTTCAAGGAGGTGCATTACAAAGAATGCGTACATCAAAATATTACAAAAGATAATACAGCCAATGCACGGATATAAAATATGAAAAGTTAAAAATGATACTTCAATTAGACATGCCCGCAAGTTGTCCGTGTATTAATTGTTAACATACCAACAGCAGGACAGCAATGGAAAAAGTGTTACTTTTCAGTCGTGTAGCTGGTTATATGGACAAGCGGTAACGACGCTGCCAAAACTCACAAGAAAAAACTGAGATTAATTTCGGTAGAAAATTAAATTGCGTAACACGAAAAACTGACAAGATATGAGTCAGTTCCCTTTCTCCTCCTTAGAAGTAAATTGAAAAGAAAGATGATAGGGATTCAGAGGGTTAATCAGGCGGCTGCTTCTTGCGGGTGGCTTCGTCTACTGTCGATTTAATTAAGTGCTACCTCCTTTAGACATCGCGGATGCCTTGTGGACAGGCGCAAGCACAGCAATGCAACATGTATCGAGGTTTGCGGACGTCAAATGTCAAAAGTCTGGACAGCGAAAGACATGACTTCTCACTAACAGAGCTCCTGAAATGCTTCCTGGGAATGTTACAAGTTGCATTAGGAATATGGAGATGCAAATCACAAGAACCTGGCATCTGCTCCTGTCCTGAGTCAGATCAATCCAGGCCATTTCCCACGTCTTCAAGATTCACTTTAATATTATCTTCTCATCTATTCCTAGGTCTTTCAAATGATGCCTTTCCTTCAGATTTCCCCACCATAGCTCTGTATGCACTCTTCATTTCCCCCATACGTGCTACATGCCCCGTCAATCTCATTCTACTTTATTTAATCCTGCGAATAATATTTGGCAAGGAGTACAGATCATAAAGCTCCTCTCTATGAAGTCTTCTCCACTCCCTTTTTATCTCGTCCCTCTTAGACCCAAGTGCCTTCCTCAGCACCCTGTTCTCGAATATCCTCGGCCTGCGTTCCTACCTCAATATGAGAGAATGAGATTCACAGCCACATAAAACAGGCAAAATTACAGTTCTGAATATGTTAATATTTGTACTTTTTGACAGAAAACTGGACAACAAAAGATTATGCACCGAATGATGTAATATTATGTGGGGAGATAATATTAAAGTAGTGTTTGAAGAAATCAGTGAATGGGTATGGAATGGGCTAATTTGTGTCAGAAATAAACTGCGGATACTTATTAAGGAAATTACGAAATTTCGAAATCCATAAATAAGGAAAATTTCTTGACTAATTAAGACAACTATTAGCTTTCAAGAAGAACACTTTTCCATGATGTTTAGCGTCAAAGTACTTGTATTATACAGGTACCAGTTTGGAACTGGTGTCCAACGACCAGCTCTCCTAATGTTTTGTTTTCTTTTCGCCCTCCTAGACAAATACATTGACAGTGCATCAAAATAAGCCGCGACAAACTCTTCCAAATCATTTCGTCTTTTACAAACATCCGAACGCCTGACATTGTCGAAACAGCACCATCAACCCATTAAAACACAATAACAGCTGAACCTAAAACATGCTTTAATTTTAAAACCCTCTGCCAGCTGCCCCCACACTGTATTTATGGTTCTTATTGACCCTCAGAATACAGAATGATAATTACCTCACACAGCATTACGAAAGTTACCTTTATACTGGAGATTGAGTCAGTTTTACGCAAGGCAGGAACGGAATTTTTAAATATTATTTAGATAAATGTAATGTACAAAAGGGTTACATAACATATGAAATTAGGTTCACGTTAAAATTACTCACCTTCATAAAGAGTTGCAGGTTTACTTAAACACCGAAATTATTTTTCTTAAAGATTCGTAGGTGTTGTGTAGTGGCTGCACTGCTTAAGAATGGCATAATGCATGAAGAACAGATATTACAGATGACAGCCAGCACGTCAGTAAGTACTCTACTCCATGCCAATTCCACCTTACGGCTCTGTATGTTAGACTACCTTAATATCAGCAACTTACCGACGGTATTCATGCACGGATCTTAATGTGTCCACTTAACATTCTATGAATTAGGGCAGAACGCTGCTCAGCAAAATGCCACCTTCCACTGACGTCTTCACACTGTAAGAAAATCACCGCATGTAGAAGCATATGACTTCAGAATCCATTTATATTTCTGAAGTTATAGCAAACTAATGAGAACGTAGAAACGATTTAAAGCAGGATATTGTTCAGCTGTCCCTGGCTTCTGAATGAAGACTCTCAATGTGCCTTAAGGTCACCACGGAGTCAAAATAGCGCACCTGTGACTTCCGGTACGGTTGTGTCAATTTTTGGAAGCTTTTAAATTTCATTTACTGGCGCTCCAATTCTCCTATAGGCAAGTTTATTTCTTCGACAAAGAACAGGAAAAAATACTGAGGAACGGTAAGTTAAACTGTTGATTGATATCGTTTAAAGACGATGTGTCTACTGCAGGGGTCATATACGAGTAACTTCCCATGAAAGCTGAGTATTGTTGATTTTATGTAGCGTCGAATGGTAGGGTGATCAGTAAATACTGAACTGGAGAAGAAGTGTAAAATAAATAAATGTGACGTAATATGAGGTACTGGTGTGTCACTCGCCGGGAAGACTACGAAAAGCGAAGAGAAGTCCTAGTCAAGTCTTTGAGTTGACAGAAAACCGGGATTTCTGGAATAAGCAACAGTTCTAACAATCAAAAATGAATTTCTCTGACAGCGCGGTGAGGGAGCAAGCAAAGCGTTGTGATCACGGTGTATATACCATAAGTCATGCCTTATACTACACCGAATAACGAAAAGCGATGAAACCCTAACAAAGAGGGCGGGCCAGTCGATCGGCTGAGAACCGAACTCTCCGCTTCCCGAATCAAATATAGAGTTTTCGAAACGCGTGTGCTACTACTGACCTGCTATTAATCTGGTACAGTATAATGGATCATAGCTCGATTTTTGTAAAATAAACTCTCATATGATTTGACTTGCAACGGATGCTTGTATTCGGATTGAGATTCAGAGAATTTTGCATCATTACCCAGTTCACATTCATGAGTTACACAGTTCATGGTTATTTTCTACAGATATCTACTTATCAATCTCGGCTGGAAACATGATACGGCGAAGTGCCGTCACGTGATTTTCCTGATTCAGGTAATAAGTCATAAGATGCTGCATTATTTCGACTGTTAAGGCTAACACAGTTCTGTTTTAAAGCTTTTAACCCTGGTTTAATAATAATAATAATTTATTTCTGTGTTTATTTATATGCTGCCCCTACAGCCTAACGCCCCATTACAAAATTACCTCTGATACCCAGAAATAACAAATGCACATACACACAAAGAAAAAAACACGAAACAAACATTTCAATGCAATTCACTGAACAAATAAATAAGAGTTAAATGAGACATTGTGCATTATTATGCTGAATACAATTTCCCCCCTCCATAAGGGAGTTGAGTAGATTAAAAAGTAAAACTGTCAAGGTACAGTCTGATCACGAGTGAAAATTTACTCCACAAATCACTGTCTATGCAAAAAATGCTGCTGAGGCGCAACTAGCAGGGAAGATTCTACAGTGAGAGGCGACAATGAAGGTAGAAACAGTCTCCAGGACTCGGAGTAGGAAAACGAAGAATTTTAGGGAGTAAAACGGAAGGAAGGGACTGTAAAAGAAAGTCAATATTGATGTAAAAGAGCGCACGGAGCCAATGCCTCCTCTCACATCGGATGTGCCGTTTTCACTACTGTATGTGTCAGCATAATACGTAGGTATGTGGGAAAAAAGAATCACAGTAGGGGTAGCCGAAAATTGTCACTGGATGCGTCCTAAGACGCAATAAAAATGAAGACGCTACACTGTAATTTATGTCTAAGATAAAATATAACATCAACAAAGAACCAAGGTGAGGAAAAAGAGTTACAGTAGGAACAGGGTCCAGCAACGTGATAGGTTTGGAAAATGTGTAATAAACATGAGACGGGAAAAACTTTTCGAATAAATAAATTCCCCCGCGTCTTCGAAAGAGTCATGCAGGGCTTATACTGGATACAAGAAGTTTAGACTTACAAGTCGATGTGTTGGTGCGTCTTGAGAAAGTAATAACTCTAGCTTTACTAACGCTGTGTTCAACGAAATTAACAGCACCCAAACATGTTACAGACTCAATGCCACGTTTTGGCCATCACCGTCATAAGGCGACGTAATGGCACGAAAACTTCGGACGTCACGAGTGAAAAATATATATACACCTGGAGTACTAAATTTTGTGGCATAAATCCTTCACAAATATACCGGAAAGCAAATGCCCCAGAACGGATTACTTTGGAACACCAGACAGTAATCCAAAAGGCGACAAAAAGTATTACAGAAATCCGAAAAAGATGTCTGCTCGTCACACAACTATGAAACCAGTTCACAGAATCATCAGAAAATGCGAAAGCACTAAGTATGTCAGAAAAAGGCAAAATATGAGAAACAAGGTCGACATCGTAGATAAGATTAGAGTAGGCTTATACGGCATCGACCAAACAAGCAATGGCAGCCTTTAGTATGATAAAGCAATGATGGCAAGGATTTAATCTTGAAATATTAAGGAACTATAACGTGAAAGTAATTTAAAATAATTTTAAAAAAATATTGGGAATAGAAACACGTTGATAATTTAATAAGAGTTACCGCTACCCTGTTTTTAAAAGATACGAAATAATTTCTGCTTGCCTAAATACGTTTGGAAAAGGATGTTAATGAACAGGTATAAATCTTAGCAGAGTACTTTATACCTTACCAAAAGCGGAAATAACATCAAGTGCGACCGATTTAGACGACCTTTGATGTTTAATGACTTTATAATTATCCCAATCAGAAATAGGAGTTAAGTAGAACAGGTCAGTAGACAATGGTACGGGAAGACCCCTGGATAAGGACTGTTACAGACTGAAAGTCTTTGGCGAGAGGATCCCACCAGCACAGGGTTAAACTAATTTATGTATCACCAACATCGAGGTGAAGAGAGGCGAAATTATTTTTCCGAAATGATTACCCACATTTTTAAACTTTCTTGCCTTGTGACATTACATATTCATTTAACCAGACTCCAGCAAGCTAGAGAGACACTTCAGAGATAAATGATGGAAGTAACACTTACTCTGCAGTTAGTATGTGCTGTTCTGTTGAAGTGTCTGTGGAAGCAGTAGTTCTTCCGTATGCCATACCTTAAAACAGCTAGAAAACCAAGGGGAAATTAGGCATTCTGAAAGCCACAGAGAGGAACTGCACTTCCGTAGCATCTTGAGAGGCACCTCTCCTTCAAGTTTAGAATGCTTATGGCAGTTTGTCCAGACGATAGTTGCAATAATTACGTACTCTATTCCAAGGTCTGTCAATTCGTTTCAGGTATATTTAATGATGCTCTACCAATTTCTGAGGTTATTCATGTCGCTTGAGGCGACACACAGACAGCTTACAGCGAAAAGCAATGGGCTGTAGTGATAGTGGTTGAATTTAAAATTTCGACTTTCGTATGAATGAACTGAGGAAAATAATGGAATACCTCACTCAGATCACGCAATGTCCTATCTGATGTTCAAATCCGGTATTTTCGACACTGAAATAGTAAAAGTTAATTTTATTACACTTAGCTTTTTGCGGATGAAATTGTTTTATAAACGTGTTTCTGAGCCACTTGGTTCTGAAAGTGTCTGAGATGAGAAGAAATGCGACACCGAATTCATGCTTCAAGGAACTTTCACGACAAGAAATAACAGAGAAGAGGGTACAGAAACTTTTATAGAGTTATAAACCACTTTTACTGCTAAGTTTGTGGCTTTACCACTCCGTTGTGAAATTCCTTAGGGAGGTTGAAGAACAAACAATTATCATCTTGGACACAGATGGAGGTGCTGACAATGACAGCAGGTGGTGGCAATCTGCCAGGCGGAAAGACTTCAGACTCTAGCAGAAAAGAACCCTCTTTCCGTTGCTCAAATACAATCGCTGTAATTAGTAGGGCAGTTAGAAAGAAATACACAGCCTTTTCACGTTTACTGTCAACTTTAATACATCGCCTTAGATTTATGTTACGTTGGCTTGCTTGCTGTTTCATCTGTGATCAATGAACTACGTAGCCGATTCAACGGGATCTCCACAAAATACAGACAGAAACAATGGAAGGCAGGAAGACAAGAAAAGATACAAAGCAAAAAAAAAAATAGACGGGAGAAAAAGTAAATGGAAAAAACGTAGAGAGAAACGAAATAACTAAGAACGAAAGAAAAATTAAAGGAAGGAACAAACGAAGAAACAATGAAGGAAGAAAAAACCAATAAATAAATACACGAAGCTATTAAGGAGCAAAGGACTGGAAGAAGGAAGAAGAAAGCAAAAAAGAAAGAAAATGAACAAACAACGAAGTAAGGAAGGTGGAAAAAAAGAACTAAGACAGGATGGTAAAAGTAACGAAGAGAGTGACAAGGAGAGAAATTAATGTCTTTTTCCCTTACGTTCGACACGTATAAATAGGTACATATAGACAGGCAGACAAAAATAGAATGCAAGTCAATTTCTTAACAGAAACGTTCCGAAATGCGTAGCAACGCAAGTTCCAAACAAAATTGACAGTAATATATTTGTAGCGATCAGAAGATTTATTATACATAGTAATCACCATATCAGACGTTCGAAAACGTATCAGTCCCATATAAATTGTAAACTAGTGAAAATTCAGCAACGAATGCTGCACGTTTATTTATTTTCTGTAAAATAATCGGACCCCACTGTACGGTTCGTATCACACGGATGACGTACCAAGGAGTTTCTAATGTATTGGTTTCACATGATTTGGTAGCTACTCATAACTGTCTATCGCAAAATGCCTTTCTTTACTGGTTACTAACCTGCTTTCGTTTGTAGACTTCCCACGTTTCACAACACAGCATTTTATTGCCAGTAATTCATTCCATAATTTTTTACTATACCCATAGGATAAGTACAGCGGTGTATTTCACATCTCATTCTTCTACAAAATCTCCACCAATTTCAACCATCTTGTGCCAGTGAGCAAAGACAGCATTTATCCCCTTCGTGTACCAGTCTGGATTCTGCACTCGCAGCCACTTCTTCGCTTCTTCAGTAACCTCGTCAAGACTTCCAAACGTTTCCCCACATATGGCACCTCTGAGGGACACAAAGAGGTGGAAATCTAAGGCAGCAAGATCTGGACTGTGTGGTGGGTAGGGAAGAACAGTCCACCCGAGTTTCTTTAGTTCTTTCTGTGTTTCCAGACTTGTGTGTGGTAGTGCTTTGTCGTGTTGAAGAAGGATTTCAGCAATATTTTTGTCACGGCGAAATCTCCTGAGACCCTCCTGCAAGGTTTTAAGAGTATGAATGTGCTAATCTGAGTTAACAGTTTCACTGTGTGGAATGAAGTCTACAAAAACCACCAGTTCTGTACCTCAAAAAACAGTGGCCATTACTTTCCCTGCTGAAAGGGTAGCCTTAAACTTCTTCTTTCAAGAAACATTGGAGTGATACAGTTCAACTGACTGTCTTTTTGTCTGTGGTCTCACACGTACAATACTGAACTGGGGTCCGGCTAACCTGCTCGTTTGGTTCTGCTGGCTTTCTCAGAGACATTAGGAAGCTTTTGGGATGACTAAAAAGGGAATACAACTCTTTCTTCTTCTTCTTCTTCTTCTTCTTCTTCTTCTTCTTCAGTAATTTTCTTACAGCTATATAGTATGGTAATCCTTTCACCCTCTCATTAGAGGGCCCCAAATAAATAAATAAATAAATAAATAAATCCATGGAGCAGAGTCCTTCTTGGGAAACTAAACATTCCTTAGCTAGTCAAGAAATTCCCCGAATTTTATGGAAAAAATGTATCACCGTGTTCACAAATTTCACCACCTATCCCTATCCTGAACCAGATGAATCCAGTCTACGCCCAATTCTATTTCTTGAAGATCCATTTTAATATTATCCTCCCATCTAGACCAGGTCTTTCGAATTTCTCCTTCTCTCAGATTACCCCACCAAAATCCTGTGTGCACCTTTCTTCTCGCCCATACGGGCCACATGCCCCGCCAGTCTCCTTCCTCATTTTACAAAACAGCAACAGAGAGTATACCATCGTAAAAACAGAAAAGAGAAGGTGCGAATATTTTCTCTTTTCAGTATCGGTCACATAAAAGGATTTACAAAATTGTCATTCTTAATTTTCGAACCTAATAGAAACCCAAAATTACAGCGAAGAATATCATACGAATAACTTACACACTATTTTCTTAGTATAAAATCGTTTAATTCATAGCTGGCGTACATGTAAACCTAGACAACAGGGGCCCGAATGACGTTGGCCGGGCCACAGCCCATCATGAGGGCTTCCTCACTTCTATAACTAACTTCTCTCTGTAAATTCCGAATCACGATTAGGCCACTCTGGTTCCTTCTGATTCCTTTCAAATTAATCACTCACTGATCATACAAACTCACACGTAATAAAGTCTAAGACTCCGACAGCCTTGTAAAATAAATCAGACAAAGATGCCTCTTGTCTCAGGACAAACGAGATCAGAAGTGACTCAGTGAAGGTGATTTTTACTTCAGTCTGGTATAAAAATTATATTTGGTGCCTCTTCAGTCACAGCCAATACATGTCACAGGAGAGCTCAGCAATAGAGTTGGCAATAAACACTGTCACGTAAATAAGTATAGCTACAGACAGCCATAAACTTCAGTATGGCATATCACAACGTGGCCACTAGACTTATAGATTCCAACAAATTTAATTTAACACATTGCAAAGCAATTACGTTATTACTGACTCAAGGGCTCGTGTCGGTTCAACTCTTAAGAACACGATTCAGTCAAACAAAACGCTGGCAGAATCCCACAAAGGAAAATGCGTTAGAAAATCTGAGAATTGAGGTTCTGAAAACCGTGGACATAAAGATTGCTATTTTCAGCGATGTACCGACGTTTCGCAACGATCGTTTGCCTGTATTTGTATAGTGGAATCAAGATTAATTAGACACGGTTAAGCTAAAAGCTGAATATTGAAACCATCCCCACTAGAACAACCAGAGAATGTGGAATATTTCAACTATTTGGGTAGCATGATAACAAATGATGCAAGATGTACAAGTGAAATTAAGTCCAGGATTGCCATGGCAAAGGCATCACTCAAAAAGAAGAAAGCCCTTTCATCAGCAAACTGGACTTAAATTTAAGGAAGAAAAAGCAACGTGCTACATTTGGAGCATAAGTTTCTATCGTGCTGAAAATTGGACACTTTTGAAAGTACACCAGAAATACCTGGAAAGTTTTAATAAGTGGTGCTGGAGAAGAATGGAGAAGATCAGTTGGACCAATCGTGTGAGAAATGAAAACGTATTACCCAGAGTCAAGGAAGAGAGGGGTATCATACATGCAATAGAAGGAAGGAAGGCTAACTGGAGTGGTCACATAGTGCGTACGGACTGCGTTCTAAAACATATTATTGAATGAAAGATAGCGGTAAAGATACACGTGATGGGAAGACGAGGAAGAAGGCATACGCAGCTACTGAATGACCTTACGGAAACGAGAAGATACTGGAAATTGAAGAAGGATGAACTGGATCGCAATCTGTGGAAACTCGCTTTGGAAGACGCTACGGACCTGTCTTAAGACAGTCTACGGAATGAATGAATGAATGAATGAATGAATGAATGAATGAATGAATGCATGAATGAATGAATGAATGAATTAATTAATTAATTAATCCTTTACCGGAAATGCCGCCAGAAAGTGTATGATATTAGACAGCTTACAGACGACGTCTGTACAAAGTGCACACACCACTACACTAGTCAAACCTTCTCTTCCCCTCACAAATTCCGACCAAACTTTGGACTAATTTATTTTTCTGATGGACGTTACAAGCTCTTCCCACTTCATCTACCTTTAGTTGACCCTCTTAATACGATTAATAACTGCAGAAGATTACAAATGACCAAAGCCCTTATTATACGATTTTCTTTAGCCTCATGTGACCTCCTCTTCAAATCCACATATTCTCCTCATCACCATGTTCTCAGTTACGCTGCATTAGGTTCTTCCTTTAATATGAGAAAAATTTCACTTTCAAATAAAGTCAGCGGTAAAACTACAGTTGACATTTCAGACTTCCACCGCAGTCCAAGAAGGACTGCTTAATCCTTGAGGATGGGACCGATACTTTGTCCCGAAACTTCGATAACCAAATACCAACCTACACCGCGTAACTTTCCAGAAGAGAGAAGGTCTCGAAACTATAATCTCTGGTATTTTATCTTTGTGCCTTTTAGCACCGTACGAAATGATAAAACAGGCTGTAATAGAATGGTATTAAGCTCTCTCCGTTTTTCGTTAGCTTACACGAATTGTTGAAACAGGGCAAAGCAAGCTGCAGAAACTTGGTAATAATAATAATAATAATAATAATAATAATAATAATAATAATAATAAT